>WNGS01130942.1:0-35509 GCA_020271785.1 Procambarus virginalis
GGATTAGGTTTCACATTGTGGGGCCTCACTCAACTACGTTTCCCCTGCCTGAGCTTCACCTGATAGTCTCCCATGGGGCGAGGAAAACCTTGTGACATGTTCAGGCTCATTAGGCCCCACAAGGTGGGTTTGCATCTCTATCTATGTGTCGGTTTTATGTCGCACTTGCTGTTTCACGAGGATCAGCATTTGTGTGGTTTACCGAGTGCTGCTGAGACTAGGTGGTCTTTGAGGGACTTGCTTCATTTCCAGGCCATCATGGGTGGTTCCTGTGGGAACCTGTTCCATGATGGGTGGTTGCCGTACGTGTCTTTCAGCAAAGTCCATAGGGTCTGGAGTGCCGTCTTCAGTGGACCTGCCAGACCTGTAAAGAAAGTTGCGGGAAGATACCTCTATTTCTGGGGGTCCCATTGCGTAGGTTGGAGGAGTTTGCCCCTTGTGCATCCCGCAGGCCAGAAGGTCCCACTGCAGACACCCGCGCAGCTTTCAGGGATGCGGTCTTTGCGGTGATCGCTCCCGAAGGCCCCAGGGTGCCCTGGGCATACGTCAACCCTCAGCATGGATCCTCAAGCAGACACTGCGGATGACATAAATCGGGTAGCCACCCCAAACCCTGCCCCCCCCTCCCCCTAACCATTTCCCGGAGGCCGGACAGCTCCCTGCTCGCCCCCGACAGCGGGGCCAACGCAGGTGCCCCACTGTGCAGCCCCAGCCACAGAGGCCCAGAACACGAAGTCCGCAGCCCATCAGGCGACAGACCCCTCGCAATGACCGACGGCCCAATAACAGACGGGTCACCCTCCCTTGGACGCTCACCCTGCCTGGACAGACGTCAGCTCCCAGCACCTGATAGACAGGATCACCCTCGCCAGCGCTGCGACCCCCACAGTCAGCAGCGGTCCGCAGACTGACTGTGGGACCGCTGACAGACTGACCACACCTGGTAAGGTGCACCGTTGTCACCAAGGTCCTGATTACTCGGTCGGAGCGAGAACTTCTGATTTGTGGCCCCTCACATTTGTCATGGGTACCCCACCCCTTGCACAAGCGATGCTAGATAGTCACAGGCTCTCAAGGACCTCGAGGTCCTAATCAACGGAATGTGGAGCACCCTCTGGATCCAAGAACTCCCCCCTGATCAACCCCCAGATGCAGCCCAGGCACCCCATCACTGTCGTCACGCTACCTCAACCTTACCCGGCCTAGGCCAACAGACCCTTTCCGCCTCAATGGTCTCCAATAAATCCTCCAAGCTACGAGGTATCCTCTGTTGAAGTCTACACCCGCCTCCACTGTAACCTGCAACCTGAACTTAGGTCAGCCCTATGCAACCTCGAGGCACGCTGCGACGTAGTCATCAAACCAGCTGACAAAGGAGGAGCGACTGTACTATAGGATCGAGGCAACTACAAGAGGGAGATCACCAGGCACATCTCAGAAGCAGCGACACACCATCCAGTACCAAATGGACAGGTTGCCCTCGCGAACACCCAGACACAGAGCAGGACCCTGGTCCTAGATTTCTACAGGAATGAGGGGCCAGGGAGGCATTTTCAGACCTGCAGCAAGGATTTTCTTCCTGGCTCTTAACTCTTAACTCCCGTATCTCTGCCTGCTTCTGAAGATCACAAAGGCATTGAACCCATCACTGGGTCCTGGCCGGGGCGCCCAGTCCTCAGTGGATACCTGGCATCGACACGCCCCATAGACTGGATCTGTACGGCCCTGCTCAACCCCCCCCCCCCTCTTCCGCCTTCTAGACGAAAGACTGGTGGACACTACAGATTTCCACGTGAAACTTTAGGACACCAACAACACCAAGGAACCAGTCCCATGCCAAGCTACCCTCTTCTCGTTGGACATCGTCTCCCTGTAACCCAGCATCCCCCAGAGAGAAGCGGCATTACTAGTGGTGGATTCTTCATCGCTAATGAACACAGGATTAGACAAGACCTCAGGGACGCAGGTGTTTGGCGCCCACCCTCAAGGGCCCTCCTGGTAGAGGCCCTTGAGGGTGGGCCTCTACCAGGAGGGTAGAGGCTCCAAGTGATGCGAGACACCATCCTGACATTCAACAACGCTACATACAGGCAGGTGAAGGGGACCGCAATAGGGGCATCCAGCAGTGTCGCCATAGCAGAGATCTTTGTGCATCAGGTGTTTTGAAGTACAACGGGTGTTGAAGTACAACAACCCCGAGTTTACTTCAGATACATAGATGACGTCTTCGGCGTAATGCTGGGCTCCCCGTAGGTTCTGGATACTTTCCACGCATGGGCAAACACGATCCACCCGAATCTATGTTTCACGAACGAGAGGAACGAGGAAGAGATTAATTTTTTGGACAACACGGTCTCCATAGATCTGGTGAGTAAACAACTCTGCACAAGAGCCTACAGCATACCGACGAATCTGCACACGTACCTCAGGTATGACTCGTGCCACTAGGCACCCCTCAAGAACACACTCCCATTTTCTTTAGGCCTCTGCCTTAAGAGAATCAACAGCGATGACGAGAGACTGCAGACCCAGCTACAAGACATCTGGGACATGTTCCGCAACAGAGGATACCCGGAGGAGGTCCTTCAACGAGCGGGCACAAGCCTGCAGGGACGCACAAGGGAGCAACTCCTCCAACTTATGCAACCGGACTCCCAGAATATAGGTATCCTCCCACGTAACTTTCTTTACAGGTCTAGCGGGTCCACTGAAGACGGCACTCCAGACCCTATGGACTTGGCTGAAAGACATGTACGGCGACCACCCTTCATGGCACAGGTTCCTGCAGGAACCACCCATAATGGCCTGGAAACGATGCAAGTCCCTCAAAGACTGCCTAGTCTCGGTGGCATTCTGGTAAAGGCACACGAAAAGCTGACCCTCATGAAATAGCAAGTGCGACGTAAAACCCACACATAAGACAGACGCAAACCCCACCATTAGGGGCCTAATGAGCCGACTAGGAGAGCCTAACGAGAGGCGAGGGGCTAAACAGTGGCATGCGCTGGCCGCCTAATGAGAGGCAAAGGTTTCTCGCAGAACCCATTACCGAGTTTGGGAAAATAGCCTAGGCTTCTCCGGCCTCCCCACTAAAAACAAACTAAACGTGTTCTCGAGGTTTCCCTCGCCCCTTGTCGGACTAACGGGTAGCCCAGGCATAGGATATATGGTTGAGTGAGGCCCCACAATGTGAAACGTACAGCCCCTATGGTAGTACACAGGAAAACCACCTGAACGCCACCACACGGAGCGACCCCAATCGACGATGTATAAACAATCCCCCGAGCGAACCAGTAGTATACAGCCGACACAGTGCTCCCTGGATCATACAGTGCAGTGCCCACATGATCCGCAACGACACAGTGCTCCCTGGACCATACAGTGCAGTACAGGTCCCGCCACTACACAGTGCTCCCCGGATTGTGCAGTCCAATGTCCACTGGTCATACAGTGGGGAACCCCCCCCCCCAGCCAGTGGCAGACGACAGGCGAGGAGTGCACACTCTAGCAATGAAGGGTAAGCATACCATTAACCAGTCTAATGTAGACCTCTCACTTGCTGGACCCCAAGGTGCAGCACCCTTGGGCCCGGCCGGCAACTGATTTTCCAGGCAAAAACTCCGCCTAAGAAAAGAAAATTTTACGGACGATGCCCACAGCATACCAAACCTATCCAGGTCCCCGGGACAATCGAGGCGCCAGGTAAGTGTGGGACGGTCAAGGGAAGTGAGGTTGAGTGAGGCCCCACACAAACTCCCAGTGTGAAGGGGTCTACTTCTGGGTGACTGCTTTGCGAATCACCATTTGCAAATCATGTCCCTCAGGTCTACTGGTTCCAGGATCAACACTCCCCCCCCCTCTTTGGGCCACTGGGGGGGGGGGCACCGAGCAGCACCGGCGAGAAATCAACCTCACTCTGTCCCTGCTCCTCCACAGCTTGATCCTGTCCCCCAGCTCATCTTCCATTTTCTCCACTGGGTCCTCAATACCATTGGACCACAACCTGGTAGCGCCCTTGTTTCTGCTTGGGGACTAGGTCAGCCGCATACGAAGTATTCTGAGGCCATAGAGGGGGATGTGTACCGTTCATCGGAGCATGAACCGGAAGCGCCACCAGAGAAGGGAGGGGACTGCTACCCCTACATGCACCACAGGCGAGGCAGCCACACCAGTTGAACACTCCAACACCAATGGGGACATTTCCGTTGGAGCATCCTCCAACACTACAGCAGGTAGCATATCGTGGATCATCACCGGAATCTACAACCGCACACAATCCATCTGTTGGAACCTAATCCAGGCACTCCGTCATATTAGCAATCTCCGAGGGCACCAGCTGCACCTCCCCCTTCCCCTCCTTGGCAGCACCCAGAACATGGGGCCCCACTGTCTCATCCTCCGAGCAACATGCAGGCTTGGCGACACCACCATCCACTGCCCCCCCCCTCCATGGGGGTGTCCGGCGAGCAGAGATGCGGAAAATTTTCCCTGGCGACATTCACCAGGTCAACCACACCAGATTCGACAGCCGAGCGTCGAATCTCACTTCTCGCTAGGAAGATTCTATATTGCATTCACTTGTTCGTTTCACTATCTTGTGACATCTGATAATTCCCTCCATAAATGTTAAATCTCACTTAACACATCGAGGGTGCAACAGTGGCTATACTCACCTAATTGTGATTGCGGGGTTGAGCTCTGGCTCTTTGGTGGCTGTGGCTGAAAGACACTGTTGAGAGTGAGCAGCACATTAGGCAAGCAGAACAAAATATGTTAGGGCATTCCCTCGTAGATAATTCCTTATGCTCCCACTCCTGACTGTAAAATCCATCCTTCAACAAGTTCCTGGTTTCTTAGTTATACTACTAACTTTTATTGAGGTGTCCATCACTAAACCTTGTGCTTCCAACAAAATGGGTAAAATCCTCATGACATGATCTCTTAACCCATCATAAACATGTTGCACAGCATTACTACCTTTTCTTTTATCTTAATGATCTAACGATAGGGATGCAAAGAAATAATCTGATCAGTCATGGTGTATAATGCTTGTAAAATCCCTTGGTAAATAAGGGTTATGTCGGCCATCTCGAATGGAATGGCAATTTACCCCAATTTACTTTAATACCAGAAACTCTACTTAGAAATGATGTGGACAACCCATCTTTCTGTTCAGATAGTACTTTTTGTAACTTTGTGGAACATCGTACATATATTGACGTAAAAGGCAATTAGATAGTAGAACTTGGTACTATTCACTTTATAGTCTGAACAAAATAAAGCTAAAAAACTAAATTTAAATATTCCTAGGCCTAATATAGCACATATGCACTATATTAGTACGTATGTGTATATATATGTACTATATTAGTACATGTGTATATATGTACTATATTAGTACATATATATGCTACTTCAGATTGCGTGCATTAGGCCTAGGAAGGTTAGGCTAGTTTTTTCCCCCAACATAAATACAAAACCTTTTCCAATTTGCCCAAAACAAATTTCTGTAATCAATATTGATCCAGACTGGGCCAGACCCGCGATTTCGTAAGACTCCATAATAAACAGTGGCTAGTAAACAGCAGCAGCTCACATAGATTAAACATATTATTACACTCGTATGAAGCTCGCTAAGCATCAATATTGCCTTCACAATATACGGCTCCTGTTTCCTCTGCCACTTGACTCGAGCTGTATAAGACAGTTAAAAAAAGCAGCCCCTAATGAACAAATCCACAAGGGCCGTGATGAGGGTTCGCACCTACGTCTGAGAGCATCCCAGACACTGCCTTTATCGACTGAGCTATGACATGGTTAAAACAATTGAAACCAGAAGTTCTACTGAACTTACTTGTATCCTGCAGCCTCTGCAGAGGCTGCAGGATCCAAGCAAGTAAAGTAAAACTTCTGGTTTCAATTGTTTTAACCATGTCGTAGCTCAGTCGATAAAGTCGGTATCTGGGACGCTCTCGGACGTAGGTTAGAATTCTCGTCACGGCCCTTGTGGATTTGTTAATTTGATGCATCACGGTATTGTGATTTCTGTGTAAAGCAGCCTTTAGTCCAACCATCAGATTTCTCACCTGAACAACGCTGGTAAAAGTAACAGTATCTAGGTGACTATATTCACTTAGCCTGTTTAACACCTGGATGAGCGGATTGAGATGGCAGAAACGGGAGTCGGAGACGAGGTTATCTACCTCCAGGTATGGGCTCGTGTTCACCAGTCCTGCAACGATTTGCTGGCCTATTTCTACTTTCTAATTGCTTTTTACGTTAATATATATACGATGGTTCTCATCGTTACTAAGGATTGGTTAAACACACTTATTGTAACAGAATATTTATTGCAATGTGTCAAACTGCTGATGGTTTAACAATGTTTATCTTGGTTCCCGAGATTATTACGATTTTCTAACTAATTTGTGTACTGCTGCACAGATTATGGGACCATCATTAGTAATTGTACTACTCGCACTTTTTGGCTTTCCTGGCCTTGGATGTCTGTCTAGTTCGTGTCGAAGTCATTTCGTTACCATCATTATCAAGGCAACTGTCAGTGTCGTCTGGTAAATATACAAATATATTTTGGGTTGCTACTGAATAAGCAGAGGTCACTAGTACTGGCTACATGGGTTGTATCAGGTGACGTAGAGCTCAAGCTGACGCTTCCCCCGACGACATAGCGTGGGCAGTCATAGCTGCAGTGTTTTCAGGTCTCATATTGGGTGAAAAATTTTCCTTTTGTGGCTTCTCTAAAAGTGCTGAGGACTTGTGAATACATTTACATTTGTTGGAAAATCCAACACCATTTAATCATATTACATGCAATTGCAGATAATATTGCTGCTGTTGTATACAAGTTACCCATAGAAAATGTAGCTTGTAGTGGAGTTTTCCGTCAATAGAAAACGGGATATCATTGCCACATACTATTATAATTCACCAACTATTGTGTTGGGAATTATTCTTAATTACATTAGTCTTTGGACTTTTATATCATAAAACATCTCATTTAAATTAACTTAATTATCAGTATCAAAATAAAGTAAATGTGACCCTTCTATCAGTTACCTATCACTTAGGCTATCACTTCCTTATGTCCGGTCGTGATGGTCAAGTGGTTTAAGGCGTCCCTGTACATACCAGTTGCGTTGCTCCTGGGAGTATGGGTTCGAGTCACTTCGGGGGTGTGAGTTTTCAATATATATATATATATATATATATATATATATATATATATATCTATATATATATATATATATATATATATATATATATATATATATATATATATAATATATATATATATATATATATATATATATATATATATAATATATATATATATATATATATATATATATATATATATATATATATATATATATATATATATATATATATATATATATATATATATATATATATATATATATATATATATATATATATATATATTATATAATATTGTGTATTAATTTTAAGTGCTAACCTCTAGAAGAGGTAGGATTATAGCCTAGTGATTGCAGAATTTTTACCGTAGGCAACCATCAATACTTGTTCAGCATTATGAGCAACCCAAGTACAAGGCTTAACCAACTAGCCAATATGGATAATGCAGAGAGAATGAAAAGAACCCTTGCAAGTCTTAAAGGCCACTTAACAAGACAGATCAAGAAATGTGAAGATTTGTCACAACAATCTCCAGTTGATTATGCTGACCTGGAAAGCTATTATCAAGCAGCTGCAGGTAAATTTGAGCAAATCAAATGCCAAATAGCAACATAAGTGGCTGAACTTGCCAACACCAATTTATCAGAAACAGAAATAGACGACATTATGTTTGGCCTAGCACAATATGAAGAAACTCAAGCCAGATTAGATCCTTTAATCAACAAGGATAAAGCTTCACCCACTACAGCTTCACCCAATATTATACCACCAGAAATTAAGCAGTTCTCAGACAATTTATCCACAGTCTCTGTTGATTCTGAAAACCCAACACCTGAGGCTAGTAAGTTAACATGCCTCCAAACTGAAATTAGAGGTGAAGCTGAACCAGTAATAGAAAATGTAAATGAAAATAGCGACAGCACTAACTTCCCAGTCCAGCATCCTAGGAATAATGCTGGCAATGAGAAAACTGTCATACATCTAGTACTACAATTGCTGGATTTACCTCAACCTGATCAGACTGATGACTCATTACAATCCTTCAGAATGGAGTTTGAGTCACTACTAAGAACATTCAGTCTTAAGGTTGATATAACTACTAGTGAATGGATGACCAAAGTAGTCCTTCAACGAAAATTGTCTAGCGATATACTAGATGAATTATATGCACAAGAACATAACACCATCCTGACAGTACAGGACATCACTGAAGGTTTACATTCCATCATAAACAAACGACGAGCAAATGAAGTTAAAGCCTCATGCAAGCCTTCAGAAATAGAAAATAAGAGTCAATTAAAGGGTAAAACAACTACCCCAAATAAACATCAGTCAATTACTCACATCAAGTTGCAGAAACTCTGGCAATGCCGCAGAATCCTCAAAGCCTACTGTTACTAGTACACCCAAACCGGTAACTTCCAAACGTGCAGTAGGCTGGGGGACATATATGTTCTGCAAAAAGAAACATTCAACATACCGTTGTGCTGATTATCCAACCAGACACACTCGTATTAAGCGACTCTAGGAATTTGGGAGATGTTCAAGGTGTGTCAAGTCACACAACATAGACTATTGTGATACCCAATTCAACACCTGCAACAGGTGTAGAAGAGGTAGGCATCATGCAGCACTGTGCAAACATACGAAATTAACGTATTCAAGACCCAAGGTGGAAGATAGCATTCCCACCGCAGTACAGTACTGCAAGGTGCAACCAACAAAGTGTGTCCAATCGGCAAAGTCTAAAGGTAATACAACTTTGCCTACTGCCCAAATTACCATCCAGAATAAGAGGGCCAAGGTCCATACCCGTGGGTTGTTTGACCAAGGATCCCAGAGAACACATGTCACTAAAAGGTTGGCAGATGAACTACAATTGAGGCCTGTAGCCCAGACGACAATCAACATCTCAGGGTTTCTAACAGATGCAGGACCTCAAGTCTACCAGGTGGTACAACCGTCAGTACGTTTAGGCAGGTACGTCTGTCAAGTACAAGCCATTGTGGTGGACAAAATACCAGTAGACCTACAAGTTCAAGGTCTGAGAGCAACAGCCAAATTCCTGAGAAATAGACGAATAAAATTGGCAGATATTAAGTCTGATCACCTCACCGACTTCGATCTCCTTGTAGGGACAGACTACTACCATCGATTCATTGGTAGCACTACTAAATATCAGGGCATAACCATGCTAAATTCTGCAGGAGGCAAAGTACTCCCAGGCCCAGTATTAAGCCTGAGGAGACCTATGCCTGTAGATAAACAATACCAATAGAAATCTAAATTTGTCAGCTGATTATATTTCTCCAGTAGCATTATACTAAGGAGATTACAGCTGACTATAGCAACAGAGGTTGATGTTAATATCATCATTTAAAGCTGAAGATGAGTTCATGAGGCTTCAGTGGCAAATCAGTGAACAGTAGCGTAAACAGCTACAAGTCACTGTGACCAATGTCACTGAACCCACTGCAGTCTTAGAACCATACTTCGCTTTAGTAATGGGCTATTCAATCCTCTGAATCAATTAACTAAATTAAACCCCAATAAATCTGATGACTGATTTGATACATTTATTATTTAATAAAGATGAATTCCATGGGCCTCAGTGTTTATATATCAGTGACCAGTTACCTGAACAAGCTTCATGTTATATCTAATGTCACTGATCTCACTGCAGTCCCTGAATCATACTTGACTGTAGTTCTTGATCACATTCAGTCTTCAGGGTTAAATAATATTTATTTAGGCTTGAATTTTAGCCTTTCAAGAGTTAACAGGGAAATGAAATCGCATTAGACTTCTAACCCCTGCAACTCGAGTATGGGACATCCGTCCTGTACGAACAGATGCACATATGTGTGATTACTAACTACTAACATCAAATTAATCTAATAATTCAAAGGAGTTTTCGGTGTTCGTCTGTTCTAAAGAGGACTTCGACCCATGAGCAGCCCCCCAGGGAATTATGTCGGAAAATCTGACGCCATTTAATCATATTACATGCAATTGCAGATAATATTGCTGCTGTTGTATACAAGTTACCCATAGAAAATGTTGCTTGTAGTGGAGTTTTCTGTCAATAGAAAACGGGATATCATTGCCACATACTATTATAATTCACCAACTGTGTTGGGAATTATTCTTAAATACATTAGTCTTTGGACTTTTATATGATAAAACATCTCATTTGAATTAACGTAATTATCAGTATCAAAATAAAGTAAATGTGACCCTTCTATCAGTTACTGATATCTGGACAAAGTAGGCCAGGAGGAGTAGGAGTGGTCAGCCATTGTTGTTAGACCAGAGTCGTGGAGAAAATTCAGCTCCTATAAATTCTCTTGGACGAAGTGTTATGGAGACCAAAGTTCTGCCATCAACAACACGCTGTCATCAACCACAAGGGAAGTGTTTTTCTGAAACCCGTTTATCTAATCATTTTTGGCCATTAATGTTAGGTAGATATTCGGCGAACCGGTGAGAACACAAATGATCGACTCAAAAAGGTAATTAAGCCTTGGTCCTTATGATTCATTATACAGTGTTTTCTGATATAGCTGTCATATATTAGGATTCTGGCTTTACAGCTAGCGTCCTTTGACAGGAACAAGAAGCAAGACTTGATACATCAGTTACTGGGTGATGGAAGCTGCCTCAAAAGAGGATAATTTAGTGTCTACATCCTAGTTATATCTGGTGGACTAAGCCTGTTGTACAATAAGATAAGGAACCTCCTCAATGTATACTAATATATGTAGTTTAATACTGTAGTTGATTGGCTGCATATATATAAATTTAATATAACCCGCCCCCTAATGTGTAAGGATCGATTTGTGAGATTATTGCTGAAATACAGTCCACTTATCATACCAATTGCTATCGAAATATAAATTAACATAAATATAATTCTATATAAATTCATATAAATTAAATATATATAAATCTCACAGGTCGGTTCCCACAACATTTCTGGTAGAAGAAAAAATTGGGCAGTGATGCAAGACCTTACCTGCTTCCTCACTCAAGACTTCAGAAACATGTCCTACTTCCTGTTGGTGGATAATATTTTCTCTTTTAAAACTAAAGTTACCTTTGGTGCTCACAGTTGTAATATTCTAAATGATACTACCTTGTCTGATGTTGGTCAGTAAATTATCAGTGTTTACTCATGTCGAGTTGAGAAGCGCAGTCTGGAGCACGTGGTAATTTTTTCTCGATAAAAATACAACGGTTATCCACAAACAGCATCTGAATGAACAACATAAATAACGTCGAAGTATCCACACACATTACGAAGACAATTAAGAATGTAACACAAGTAATGTAAATATCTCGGAACCATCCAACATGAGTACACGCACACAGGGGGGCCAGGTAGCCTGGTGGATAGCGCGCAGGATTCGTAATTCTGTGGCGCGGGTTCGATTCCCGCACCCGGCAGAAACAAATGGGCAAAGTTTCTTTCACCCTGAATGCCCCTGTTACCTAGCAGTAAATAGGTACCTGGGAGTTAGTCAGCTGTCACGGGCTGCGTCCTGGGGTGTGTGTGTGTGTGTGGTGTGGAGAAAAAAAAAAAGTAGTTAGTGTAGTTAGTGTAGTAGTTAGTGTACTCCGCCACCACTCCCACCATTCCCATTTCACCTTATCTGCAGGAACTCCTCCACAACATGTCATGACACCCACTGTACCCAAGCAAATCACCACAACGGAATTTTGGGCAACTGAAGCACTCTATGCACCTTAACCACTCAGACTTCCCGACAACCATTGACCTCACCGATTCCCAGGGAACACCACTCTGCCTGTCATTAGCAAGCCTCGCACCACGTGCGGACTCCTTCCAGAGTGTATATCACTGACAATAGGCACTACTACATTTTCACTTTGTCTGCAAAAACTCAACCTCAAATTTCATGTCCCAATCCTCGCCAATCACAAATTGGTAACGGTTCTATTGTTACGTAAATTATAGTGACAATAAACACACACTAAGACAACATATATATTTGGACGAATGTAATATACAGAAGTTTGCAGGCGACACTTGGTGAGCAAAAGTGTGATAGCGAGTTGAGTGCACCGAGATCGGTGTTGAATGGTGCAGTATCTCTCAAGCGTCTGTTCTAAACCACCTTTAAAAGTAGACTGGTAATTACTTGCTTCTCTGCTGCTTATATGCTCAGACACCTCATCGTTCTCAAAACGTTGGAAGGAATGTTACTGTAATTATGGAAATGATTTCAGTTAATGATAATGAATTTGGAGCGAGTATATTATTGGCATAACCTACTCGATGACAGTTCATCATAATAATCATCCTCCCACTTAAGCTTCCGTTCACGATTCTCAGCAACTGGCACTAACGCACCACTGACGATGACTGGATACCACTGAAAGAGAGTTTGAATTCCCGGGGCTAGCTGCCATAGTGTCCTCTGCAAGTGGTACAGGATGCATGTCTGCAGTAGCATTAATACGATCACACTCCACCGCTGACTCGATTCAATCCATGGCTACAGCAGTAGGGCTAACTTACTAGCCTCAAGGTGCTCCACCACTTGTGTGCAGGCACTTGTGACGTTTGTACACACAACAGCATGTCATAGTGCTCGCAGCCAAGACATCACCAGCACCCTGCACTTCCACGGGAACCTCAGGAGATTCTAGTAGAGTAAACTCAGGTTCTCGAAGATATTCACCCGGTCTGCTGCAACCCACCAAGTGTGCAGCAATGAGGTTACCAGAAAATCCAAATCGATAACAAGTATGGGGCTCTCCAGAGTATAGATAAGGGAGGGTAAACCCCACCATCGAAACAGAAGAAAGTATTTTGCCAACAAGGGACATCAGGAGAGTATTGGTACCAGTAAATAACCCCTTCACTTGTCCAGAGGAAATACTGCTCCAACGGACATACTGCATTTTACCATAATGATAAAAGTGCCTCATAAGTGGTCCATCAGACATTTCAAAGCTCCTCGCGTCGCCACATAAGTCGTCGTCACACTAACATTTTCAACCTTAATTGTACCCGCCACATTAGGCAGCGAGGAGGACACACACTCATAGCCGTCGATGAAATCTTGAAAAACACATTATGTTCGAATTTCACCACCATACACCTCTCCCATAAAATTTACAGAAAAGCCAGATACTTCATGTTGACACACAACTCGTGAAGCGCCGCTCCAATCGTCGTGTAGTCCACCAGCGATAAAAACCAGATTAGCAGAAGTCGATCTGCAGAAGTCGATCTCTTCGCACTGGAACATTAACAGTTTTGTAACTCTGCACAAACATAGTGTAGAGTTACAAACCTCTTAAGATTTCAACTTAGATTCAACAGAGCAGTTGTTGTTTTAAACACATGGGACAAAATCTTACTGAAGCGACTATACGAGTCATAAATACTCATACTCCACCCAAGTGGCAACACTTAGTGGGCCAGCCAGAGGCTTAAGGCCCACACAGGAATATCCCTTCAAAAAAAAATCTCTTGACAGGAGTGGTGGAAGTCTCCGGCTTCCAAAGGCGTACCCCACATTAGCAGGGCACCAACACTGTCTGTCCTCTCACGAGCAAACAACCATCTAGTGCCAAGGACTGTGTACCAACTGTGAAGCCAAGGGTGGGCACCACCTCATCCTCTGACAGAGAGCCGCCTAGTGTATAAAGTAACTGGTTTGAACGTCAGGTATTGACTCGTTAGACTGGTCGTGCTATAATTAATAATTCGTGTTGGCAGCCAGTGTATTGTCGGGGTTTCACGGTGTTCTCGTTAGAGAAGGGTTAAAGCAACAGTAGACTGGATCTCCTTTCCAGGTGGTTGCTCCAACAATAACCCTTACTCACCGTCGTTCGGCGGGTCTTCCCTCGATCCTCTAGGCTCCACTGCTGGCCTCGGAGAGTACCCCAGTCGGTCTCACAACCGGCCTTTAAATTGCAAGATGAGTGAGGGCACAGATCGTTCCCTCAATCTGTGGCCCGCCCCGACACCGAACTCTTACGCAGCCTTCAAGGTCGCCAACTGGTTTTTTTAGGTGGCCAGTAACACCGCAGTGGTCAGGTGCAATTGTGGCAAGAGCAAATTCCAGTAATATGGTATCAGGCAGGTCACTCTGCTTTACTTCATTACACGGTCACAAGATAAATGGAGGGGATGATATCAAACACCAAAGAGTTTTGGTATTTTACTTAAAAGACAACGAGAAATATATATGCATCAATGTATCAGGAATAATATATGACAATTGCTCCATTCATAGCATAATATTCTGGAGCGCACCGATATGGTAACATCCGGCAGCGCCACGCGTCACCTGTCAGATCTCAGCTGACCGGGACCCTCGCGATCGTGGGAACAGACTAGTACTTGTTTTCTAATTCTGTCACGATCCCCGTTTATTTAACTTTTTCCAAAACACTATTCAACATTCACATGGCTTACTTATGATTTCACTGGCCTCACGATCAACATCTTATTCACAATACTCTCACAGTGGCTTTTCACCGTACCAAAAGATTACTCTATTCTTAATAATATTTACTGTGAATGCACTCACTTGATCACTGAACTTTTCTTTATATCTATACTTTCTCTCAAAGAGATATCACTGGCAAACACCTCACGTATATGATATTATTCAGTACACAGTCATGTCATATATAAATCAGTAATCAAATTACAGGCATATATATATATAAATCATGGAGATCAAATACACAGGCATTTATATCAATAGATCATAGAGATCAACACACAGGCATTTATATCGATAGATTATAGAGATCAACACACGGGCACTTATATCAATAGATTATAGAGATCAACATACAGGCATTTATATCAATAGATTATAGAGATCAATCCACAGGCATTTATATCAATAGATTATAGAGATCAATCCACAGGCATTTATATCAATAGATTATAGAGATCAATCCACCAATATCTGGTTTACTACCAATATATATAATAATAATACTCACAGGAAATTAATAATAATAGTCACAGTAAATTCTCTGATGAATCTTGGTGCTTGCACACACCCACACATAGATATATATGTAAACTGATACTGTGAGCGCTCTGGGCAGGCTCACCGCACACTGTGCTCTCTGTGACTTAAACTCAGGTGAGACTTGCTCACGACATATAAAATATCCTGACAAGAAAATATATAGCTAACTAAAGGGGAAATGGGAGGGTAACTGTAAACACCTACTTCACCTATCCTAGGATGACAGTTGGGTTGTAGCTCCTGGTCCAGGCTCTCGCCTCGTTCACCATCCAGAAACACAAGCCCACGCCTTAGGATGTCGCGTCTCGCCGCTTCTGTACACTGCAGGTCCGTGCTCCTTCCTCTACAGTACGTCGCAGGGTTGAAGTCGGTCTCCTGGCCGTCAACTTTCCTCCCAACTACGGCAGCCAGCCTACGTCTCGGCGGTCGTCGCACGTTTCCCAAATAGTCCTTGTCACTGTTCTCCCAGAGGAACTGCCTCTCACCACCACGAAGTCACTGTGAAGTTATCAGCCGTCCCAGACGATACTGCTTAAGCTCCACACGCACAGCACCCGACTTCAGAGCACTTGAAGCTCACAACACTGTCAATTCCCTCGTCGTCTAGATATATCGCTAGGTATTTGGGAAGACTTCTCGACGTGCTTGCATCCAACTGTTGACTTGTAGGGTTCCACGAAGGTGGGGTTACTGTCAAACTTGACAGGATCGTCGATCACTCGTTCAACCTGGTTGACAAGGCTGTCAACCCGGTTCACTCACGGTGGGTGGCCCGGCCACTAAGCTGTCTCTTATACTGGTGAACCGCCAATGACGACACACGTCGATGCCCGGCCCACTTCTTGCAACGCACCTGTCCCCTGAGCACTTGTTGCTCAATATTGTCAATTCCTTATCTGAGCCACATCTGGGTTGCAGGAAGACCTCACAGAGTGCGTGCCAACAACTGGAGACGCTTACATCCACCGGAGTTCGGTAAATCCGTCACTCTGACAGGATGACCGATCGCGCGTCCTACCTCTCGGACGTGTCGTGAAAGACTGATCTCGCCAAGGCGTCACCACGGCTGGACTCCCCCCTGCCTATGTGACGTCACTTTTCCAAAGTTGGTTTTCATTGGCTCCCAGTGCCACGTCGCTGACGGTGACCAATCTGGCGCCACTGACGTCACACAGTTTTGGCGGGAGAACAGACTCGCCAGCGCCATATTGGCTCCCTAAAGGGCCTATCCCACAGGCCAAAATACTACATTTTCGCAAATTTCTCGGCTCATCGAGAATGCTGTTCTCTCCCACATATGTTCAATTGATGCCTGCAATGTAGAGAACGCTCGGGAATAGTGGACATGACTCTTACAGCAGGCGTGGGAGAATTAGAAGGGGGGGGGAACACCGTCACAGTATACATATATATTATTCTGAAAAAATTAACTTCAACAAAAATCTGACTGGATATCTTGATCATTTTCCTAAACCACATTTTGCCTAGCTTAGTGATCAATAGTTGACTCAGTAAATACTTAAGTCTGCATCAGTAGGAGTTTCTAACCTACGCTCTACTCTTAATTTTCTTGAACCAAGACTCGAGAAACTGAGCATTATCATTAAAAAGTGGGACGGCCGTGTCCTGAGCAGTTGTAGTCGCAGCTGTTCCCTCTACTCCTGTACAAGTCCCTGATTGATCTACCTCATAGTTCATGATTACATTTCATGATTGACCAGTTCATCTGGTCTAGTTCACTTGTGACCTCAAATTGTAGCAGGCTTTACCTTCCATAAATGAACACAACAAATCAGCTTTTCAAGTAATGAAATGCCTATTTCAGGTAAAGCCCCTGTGACGCTGTGTAGCAATCTCGCTGAGATGAGGTTACTGGGGTCACAGGAGTCCTTTTAGGCACCTTGTAGGAACCTCGTCCCAACAGAGGCAAACAAAGCAACTGTTATCATACTTAACTGGGAAAGCATCCAGAAAAGTCCTCATTACTTTGCAGACAATGACAAGGTTCATAGCAAAGGAAGGATCAAATTAGTCAAAAGATTCCACAAACTATCCAGGAAGAAAAAAATAAATTCGTTATAGCTAGTGTACTGATAGCCGTCATCAGGCGGCCTGCAGCCCCAGCGAATGCCCGCTCTGCCAGCCAGTCTGGCGCCGATCGTCAATGAACCAAAAACCTGGTAGAGAGAGTAGGGGAGCCATCAGGGCGCTACCAAAAAGAAACGTTTCATTACATTCAAGGTTTGTTTTGGGGGAGGAACCTCTTTGTGGCTCCCTGAATCTAACTATAACCACAGAGGAACTGGAAAACCATTGTGGTAAGTTTCTCCTCTCTTGCACCTGTGGCACGAAAGTCCAGTCAGCTCAGAACTGACTTGGCACCCGCTGAGCAGAGTGAGATAGAACTGGAAATCTGGAACCATTTGCTGTCTTGGGTGGGCCACTAAGATTCCCAAACCCAGCGCCTACTAATTCTCAAATAAGTGGTTGAGGACAAACAAAAGTGTTTACATTGGCTCCTTCCCCACAGAATGCAGAGTTCCCCATAAGTCAACCACATCAGTGTGCTGGGACAGCTGTGGTGCTCTCAGCTGGTGAAATCACCATGGGAACCAATAGCACACCTGGTCTTTGTGTAACACGGGGGGGGGGGGGTATTCGTTTTCTTTCCACCCTCTCTGTGCCGGTATTCTAATTTATCTCTCTATACCAAGGGACCCCAAAACTTTTACTTGAGCCGACCTCATGCCACGTGGTATTAAACCGTTTGGCTGGCTTAAGATTCTACAACCTTATGATGTGGAAACCGACTTCTAGCAAAATTCTAGAATCGCCTTGCGCTGCCACCACCAGACCAGCAACACTGAGCAATGATAGTGGTCTGGATAGATCATGCTAATCAATAAACTTTGGGGCTTGATCCCCACTAGTAATATATGAGTTGGATATCTTTAAATGTGGAATTAATTAAAAATCAAAGGGAGAATGAATTCTGATTCGGTGTTAGAATCGGCCCAACTCAACTAGGCCACACTACCCACGCGGTCCTGGACAATGCCAGTAAATTACACACAAATGGAAATTAAATAAAAAAGACATATACTAGCTAAATGGTTTATTCAAAACTAAACAAAATCTAAATCAAAGCACTCCCTAAACTGAACACTTCCTACATTCCTCGGCAATGAATTGACCTATTCCCTATACAACACTCTTATAGCAACTCTACCTTTTTGGCGACCAGCTAGATGTTAGTGCTAAGGTCTTGGGCAAATGGGTTGAGGCCACCTGCCCAGGCCGCTCCCTGGAACACCACTGTCTCCCACATGCTCCTCTACCCAGAAGCAGAGTATTCTTCCACCTAGTTTATTAAGTTACTAGCAAGGCTTAAGTTTAACAACTAAACTCTGTTGTACTGAACGACCCAGACTGGTTGAATTCTTTTAACTGAAGTTAATTACACAAGCATCTAGGGAAGAGCTATTTCTGTTTACAAAATGGCTATTTGACCTTTGAGAAAATACCAAAAATATGGAGCTTTGGTGACCCTTGTGACCTCAGGTGGCCAAATTCTTCCGTACCCAAGTCTAGTCCCGCTAGTTACGTCACTGATGGTGACTTAACTCATTATTCTGGCAATCAGGATATTCTTGATATTATAACCAGGGATATTATACAATTTGGATGAAGACTAATTTCTCTTAATTACTGAATAATATAGAATAATTCCTTATACAAAATTGTGAACAAAGGCGGCAATTATTTTCACCGCCAATCCCCCCCCCCCCGGGGGTGCGACCATGTGCTTGGGGTTAGGTCCCTCCCCGTGGTTTCTGGAACATTCTGGGTCATGCCTACAACAGCTAGTTTGTTACAACCCCCCTCCCCCCGCACAAGCAACTTAGTAAACCTTGTTAATTTGAACAAAATAACGAGGTTTAGTATCCAAACACACAATAAACTCAACTCATGCCTCAAACAAAAGCTAACCTAACTAAGAAAAATTTGACAATCATCAGATTATCCAACAACATTACAATAATCATGTTCAAATACATCAATGTCTCGGCTGTCAACTGACAGCAATCCTCCAATATCAGGAAACATACATCCTACACTTACTGACATAGCTAAATAACATGTCCCTACTCTAACAGCAAAGACTATTAAAATCTCTTGGCTCTTCACTAGCCAAGCTCATGTGTCCTCTAGAGCCGGACTCACCGTGCTCCTCATGAAACAAAATTATAACTACAGACTGAACTTTCAGTCATCCGGGAGCGTACTACTGAACTCTACTAAGTTCACATCCGTGTACTATCCACTCCCCAATCAATGTCAACCTTGACATGCTAAGGAATACACCTAATTTTTATTACATGTATCTAAAATATATAAAAAAATTCCTACTATACTATATCACAGGTTTCAGCCGACTGTACAGCCACGTATTCGCACTCTCTGTAAGAGTGTCGATGTTTATTTTGGTCCGCCTCTCCTGTGTTCAAACATTCTGAAAAAAACAACAAAATTTTCCATAACCGTTTGTTCTGGGCTTAGACAATTACACAGGGGCCTCGATTTTAATTACTGACCAATTTATAGAGCAGAATTTCCATATTATACTAGAATAATTATTTTAAATATGTTTTCCAACATTTATAAAGTATTCTAAATCTGTTTTTCAACATTTAAACAAAAGTGTCCAGACAGTCTTTACACAGATGTTCAGAGCCAACTTTATCTTTTGTACCAATTGTTCATATTGATTAAAAAAAATCGATGCTGATGGACGCTGAATGTAGTCGCTGACGGTGATGTTGTCGATCTTGCTTCTCCCATGCGTAGACATCGATACCTGGTCCTCTTGTACTCCCATCCGGTACTCTTGAACGACGACAGTGTGTAGTAGAGCGGAGCGCCAAGTGACAACTGTAGAATACTGTTACTTCAGCCATTGATCTTGCTCCCGACAGTCCATACGCCTTCATCTCAATTACAGTTCACACGGCAGTCTTGATGTTAAACTTGACGGCGCAGATGACCACAGCAGAGCAGGACTGGATGTACCAATGGTATCTCTTAACAGGAGTGGTGTCAGAGGGGTCGTAGAGGCGGGTTGCTTGTTTGCAGAACAGGTGAATCTCGTCTTCCATCATTGCTCATGACTTCTCGGGCGTTTCTTGATGTCACCAGGTTACTAGGCCGTAAACACCAACTGTGTATACCCTCGTACCGCCGACTTTAGGCCGAAGGAGACAATTTTGCGACCTTCTATTGGCAGGTCCCGGAACTCTGTAGGGAGACCGTGCCTTCCACCTGTGACCACCTTAGTTCCGCGTTCCTGTTGCTTCAGATGACGTAATCATTTATCTTCCAGCAAAACTCTTGAGTACTGCTACTTGCTTTCCATTTCCTTGACCACTCCTCCAGCACTGCTGGAATGGCTGCAGTCTTGATGACGCAGCAGGTGGGTAGTGATGATCTCGAGACGGCTACCCCGGCGTTGTATGGCACCTCTGGTGACTGCTATATGTGGACAGCTCGCTGGCCCTAACAACCTCGTTTAGTGACGTGAGGCGTCGGCCGGGTGACTCTTGGACAGTCACTCATCCCCAAAGTAACTGATGTATGGGTTACTGGGTCTGGTGGGGAAGGGCTTTGTGTAACGTGCCTCCGCCCCTCGGTCTTTACAGACAAGGTTCACGTGTGGCTGGAACAACTGGGTCGGTGTACCAATCAGACCTGGGAACAGACAGACACAGCGCAGCGGAAGCATAGATATACTCTGGGTTAGGTGGAGGTGGAACCCTAGAGCACGGTAAAAGCTGCTACCCGAGTTTAAGTATAGTAATAGTTCATATCATTGCCTCTACAGGAAAATCTAAAGAATTCTAAAGTATACTAACCAAGGAAGTTACTTTACTGTATAGCGCGAGATCTTGTCACCATAGGGTGGCGAGACTGCACCTGACTACTGACGAGTAATGACAGAGGGTCATCCTCATCCTCTGACTCATCAGTGAATCCATGAGTCAGAACTGCTGAGTCAGGAACTAGACCCGCTGAAGGCAGTTCCAATTCCTCTCTAGCATGATAATGTTTTTATTTATTTACATGAATTGTCCTTTCCACCTGGTCCTCGAATACTCCTTTTATAACAAGATTAACTGGCCCCGCCCTTTTAACTACTCTATACGGGCCTCGCCACCTCCGAGCTAGTTTCCTACTTTGATTGGCGAGCGTAGCCTCATTCACTCTCAATACGAGGCTTCCTTCTTTCAACTCAAGGGCGCGCACTTTCTTGTCATAAAAATGAGCATACCGATTCCGTGCCTTCTTAGACGCTTCAGCTGCAATGTTCCATGCATTTCTCATTTTTCCAAGGACCTCTGAAGGATTGTCCTCCCCGTGTATGTATGCAACATTATGTCTGTTAAGCAGACCTGAGGGGAAATTGCATGGATTACCAGTAAACAAATGAAGGGGGTTGGGTGTTAATCGATTGGTGGATGGCAGTATTAAAGGCTAATTGAACATAGGGTAGGTGTTCATCCCAAGAGTTTGCATCATGTTCAGCAACGACTGCGAGCATATCCTTGACTGAACGATTGGTCTGTTCTGTCATTCCGTTTGCTTGTGGGTGGTAGGCTGTTGTAAAAGTCGAAGTTGTCTCAAATCTTACAAACTTCCCTAAATATATTCCCATTGAATTCTTGACCCCGGTCAGAGACTAAAACTTTAGGAGGTCCGAATACAGTAACGAACCTATGCAAGAACGCATCTGCAACCGTACGAGAATCCTTCTGAGGTAATGCAATTAGTGTAGTGTACCTAGACAAATGGTCAACTAGCACCAACACGTATCTATTCCCTGTGACTGTGATGTAAATATTCTCTGTCACAGAATGACTGTGATGTAAATCAATATAATCGGCCCCCACACGGTCTAAAGGTTCACGAATTTCAGGAAATTCCTGAAGTGGGGTTTGTACCTTAAGGGTACCTTTCCTCCTCTGGCAACGAAGGCACGACTTCACGAAATGGATTACTTCAGAAAGTAATCCTGGGAAATAAGAGACATTGCCTTTAAGTGGGTTTTAAAGACCCCCGGATGCCCTGCAATTTTAGATGCATGCGCAAGCTTTAATGCTGATGACCACAACGCGTCCGGAATAACTAGTTGAAATACTGCCCTATCATTCTGGCTACTAATATAATACAGGACGTCCTGTTTCATCTCACAATCATGAATAGGCAAATTCTTTCTTTTTTGGGTATTTTCCACCTTCTAAATACTCAATAATTTCTTTCCATCTAGGCTCGCTCATCTGGTATTCTCTCATTTTATCTGATGGAATTGTTTCAATATTTTCAATAACTTTAACCGACGCTATGTTTCTACTTAGCGTATCTGGCATAACATGTGCTGGACCAGGCTTGTGCAAAATCTGGAATGATTGGGCTGAAAGTTCGTGAGACCAGCGTGACATTCGTGGGCATTTTGTTCGCTTTTTAAATGTGCGTCAACACTCGATGGTCTGTTACAAAGTGCCGCTGAAATAGGTAAGGCTCGAAGTACCTAACTGATTCTACTACAGCCAGTGACTCCCGATCCGTAGCTGAATAGCAAACTTCAGGTCCTTTGACCTTTCTACTGAAATAGGCTACCAGATGGGGTAAATTATCCTCATCTCGCTGAATTAAGCACCCGCCAATAGCTATACCGCTGGCGTCAGTGTGCACCTCCCACTCTCTCAAAATCAGGAATGGCCAATACCGGTGTCGTGATTAGTTGGTCCTTCAGTTTGCGATAGGCTTCGTCATGCTCAGATTTCCACACAAACTTTGCATTTTTCTTTGTCAGATCAGTCAGGGATGCTGAAATGCCAGCGAAACCTTCAATATGACGACGAAAATATCCGACCGCCCCCAAAAACCTACGCACGTCCTTTGCTGTCCTTGGAATAGGCATGTGGGCAATGGCGCGGCAAGAATCTGGGTCAGGTCGGATACTGTCTGGGCACCCCTGGAACCCCAGAAATTTGAATTTCTGGGCCGCCAGGGTGCACTTCTGAACGCTTAGCTTGAACCCTACCTGATCTTACAACGTTAAAGTCTCAGTTAAGTCCCGTAGGTGTTCCTCAAACGTTCTGGAATATATCACCACATCATCCAGGTACGCTAAAGAATGCCTACCCAGGACCGGACTAATTATGAAGTTTATTGCCCTCTGAAGCGACGAAGGCGCTGTCTTTAAACCAAACAGCATCCTACGGAATTGATAAGTGTGCCTACTATCCGAGAATGCCGTTTTATCCCTATCCTGTTCTGCCACCGGATTCGCCCAATACGCCGATTTCGCGTCAAGAGTTGAGAAATACTTTGCAGCACTAAATTGATCTATTATCTCCTGTATTCAGGGCAACGGATACACATCATCCTTAATTATTTCGTTCACCTTCCGGTAGTCAACACAGAAACGATAACTACCGTCCGGTTTCCGAACTAGCACAACAAGAGAGAGCCACGGTGACGTACTAGGCTCTATCACACCCTGCCTCAACATTTTCTGGCACTCCTCCCTGATAACGTTCTTTGTCTGTTCCGGCAACCTCCACTGTCTCGTGTACACAGGCAAATGATCACCAGTTGGAATGGTGTGCTCAATCTTATCAAGGAGACCAATCTGGTCATCCTCTGTCTCAAATAATCTAGGGAATTTCCGCAAAACTCCTCAGTGCCTTCCTATCCACCTGTGTAACATGTTGCAAATCAAGTGCTGAAATTAATTTTTCTACCTCTTCTACATTCCGTGCAACATTTCTCGTCTCATACTGTACTTTGGATGGTGTTTTAGTATCTATAATGTTTAATGCACTACATTGTGCAGTGACGGTTGGCGTCTCAGCTGACTCGTTGTGAAAGATTTCTGTGTCCTCCACCATGGTTCCCCGAGATACCCTATCACCTGCCCTGAAGCGAAAAGTCTTATGTGAAAGATTGACAACTGGAATGAGTGCACCTTTATCGAGCACTACAATTAAGTGATGAGAAATCAATAAGCTATCACATCTCCCAGCCACCTGGTTGTATGCGACGTCCCATGGCTAATTTAATATATTTAACAGAATGTGGTGGGCAACTCTGGTCAATGCATGCAATGCACATGACCTCTTAAATGTATGTGGAAGAGACTTAAAAATCAATTTTGGGTAGTGCGCATTATATTTCTGCTTCCTCTTAATTGAAGCTACAACTGGGGGATGATCGATCATCTCCACTGGGTAGGAAGTCTGTCCCAACTGCAACCTGCAGTTCCTAGCCCCTTTTTGAGCAGACAAGGAATAATCAAATCGCGACAAAATCAGTTCCCATTAAGATGTGACCCGGAAAATCAAGGTTCTCTATGATCGTACATGTGTGAGGCTGCAATACCCCATCAATCTCAAAATTAACTGTACCTTGACCCACGATCTCAATCTTTTTCCCATTGACCGCTGTTGATGTCTTTGCGCTACGTTTAAGACGTGCATACTTAAAATCGCTGAAGGCTGACTTTTTAATTACAGTTGCCTGGCTTCCCGTATCAACAAAAGCTGTCAATCTTGCACATTCCACTTTCACCTCCAAAGTAGGCCTACCATCACTAGGAGCCTTCTTTTATGCATTTGTACTAGTGACTTTACAGTCCCTCTGTATGTGTCCGCGCTTCCCGCAGGAGTAACGCCTCCGCGGGTCCCTGTTGGTACCATGCGCAGGGTGGCTCGAACGTGCAGCTGTGGGCTACTTCCCGCCTGACGAACCTGCGCCAGAGTTATTCGTCTTGTCCCCCTCGCCTTTACTTAACGCCTCTACGTATGGGGACGACTGAGCGCCCGACGTCTCCGTGAGCATCTGCCTGTCTAAGGCTGTGGCGGCCTGTTGGACTAGTTCTTTATAACTCACAAAACGCTCCCTCCGCAGCTAAAAATTGGCCCCATAGCAGACGGTAACGTTCTGCAGAACAATTGTTTGGCTAGTCGCTCTGCCTGACTCGAAACTAACCCCAGTTCCGTAGTAAGATCGTCAACCCTACTCTTTAATAACGTCCCGAAATCTTTGATGGTGCTGCGGTCATCCTTCTTAAGTGACTGCAGGTAAATCTGAGCCCCATCTTCTGACACCTTTTCCTTAAATCTGTCCCTAATCGCTTTGA
The DNA here is from genome assembly GCA_020271785.1 of Procambarus virginalis. Lineage (NCBI taxonomy): Eukaryota > Metazoa > Arthropoda > Malacostraca > Decapoda > Cambaridae > Procambarus > Procambarus virginalis. Next base: position 25,405 of record WNGS01130942.1, read on the forward strand.
CAAACTGAGGCCAAGTCGTCAGGTGTCGAAACTGTCAATCTCGCCAGTGGACCGGCTATGTCCACGCAAGCCCCCATAGCGAGAGTAATCTTCAAACTATCCTCTGGGATAGCCTCCAGCATCGCACTAATCTGCCAAAGCCAGTCTTCCACTCGGCGGTTGCGTTCCACCTTATTAAGCGGCAACTCCGTACCTCTGAGTGTCGGCAGAGTCATCTTGGGAATCAGACTCGTAATTCCCGGTTTGTGTGACGCGGGGCTACTGGAAGTGGGTGGGCCCTGGGGTTGGGTATGGATTGAGCTTGGGGTTGAGGTATGGTGTGGGTGGCCGTGGGTATGGTGTGGGTGGCCTGGGGTTGGGAAAAAGGTAGGGATATGGCCTGGGTGGCCTCGGGTTGGGGTATGGATTGAGGTTGGGGTATGGTGTGGGTGGCCTCGGGTTGGGGTATGGATTGAGGTTGGGGTTGAGGCAGGGTGTGGATGGCCTCGGGTTGGAGTATGGATTGAGGTTGAGGTATGGTGTGGGTGGCCTGGGGTTGGAATGGGTATGGGGTGGCCTGGGGTTGGGGGAAGGGTTGGTATAGGAATGGGGGTTGGGGTTGGTATAGGAAATGAGGTTGGGGTTGGTATAGGAGGTGGGGTTGGGGGTTGTTGTGATGGGTGAGGTGTACTTAGGTGTTGTGGTATTGGTGTTATGTGAGGTAGTTCCTGTTGTTGGTGTGGTTGTTCATGTTCCAGTTGGACAGGTTGCTGGTCATGTTCCCTACTGAACGAAGTGGGGCATCCTACCATACTAACTGATGGCCCCCTGTCCAGCTCCCTGTATCCCCTATTGACATGGCGTCGATGTTGTACGTGGGGGAACCCAAGACGGCTCCCCCCACTCTTGGGGCGAATCCTCGCTAGATTCCCCACTCATGTCTATAACCGTATGTGTACTGGAATGGGAAGATACCCCTCGACTGCCCAGTCCTATGCAGAACCCGTGATCCTGTCGCCTCCGTCCCACTGACTCCCTCTGACGTCAGCTAAGCTACCTGAGCGGTCCACCAGGTCCCCAGTGGTGTCGGAAGAGGTGCTGTCCTCTAAACTTTCACTCCCACTGGTCCCTACTGACTGGTCACTGTCTGGGTTAAACATTCCCTGTGATTCCCGGTGTGCCATGCCTCTTGTAACTACCCTTTAATTCACCCTCGACCCGGACTCTCACTACAACCGTGATCTTTCACAAATAACAAAATTCACAGCTCTTTTCCAAAAGAGAAAACTACAAATTTCCCAAAATAGGAAGTATACAGATTAATCGAGAGAATCGCTGAAGTGAATCCAATGAATGAGCGTCTGCCCAGCACTCGTGTCTGACCGTGAAATAACCCTCAGTTCTATTACTGAAAACTACGTCCTTTACGTTAAAAAGTTAAAGAAACTAATTTATATAAAACAATTAAAATGATAAAGTAACTAACGCGCAGCACTCGTGATGGATTAATAAAGAACATTTACTATACTTGAACACTAGACGCACTTGAAGTAATACAGCGTGGCCACTGATGACTGATGGAGCGGGACCAGCCGCGTTGAAAAAACACAAGTCCCGTGCTTTTTTGCTTAAACGCTTAAAAATCAATATTTTTATTCTGAAGGAAAATAACTAGTTTTACGTTAATAACCCGCTCTAGCGATTAATATAAACACCCAGGACATATATTTGCTTGCCAAAATTGAATTTTCACCAAAAACTGCATTTTTTTCTCAATGCTGGACTCTGCCAATTTTCTGCACCCGGAAAAAAAGTATCACCCCAAATATCGCAAAACTCCCTTAATTCGCAAAAATGGGTTTTTCGTTCAGATATAAATACGCTGTTATTTAATACTGATGCTGTATGCAGAACAATACTGACGCCTCGGGCGGTTTCAACACTCATTAATTCGAATTTTCGTCAAAATCCGAGGTTTTCACCTCAACTGGACACTGACAAAAATACAACACGATTTTCTCGAAAAATAACTAAATTCGGCAAAAATGTAATTATCACTGTTTAATGTTTAAGAACAGAATTATATCCCTTGCACGCACTAGAGGGTAATACTGGCCCTAGAATATACATGAAACATGAAAATTCGAATTTTCGCCAAAAAGTCCAATTCTAGCCCAAGCTGGACTTAGAAAATTTTCCACCTACGTTTCTACAGAAAAAAATTGTCTAAAACGCAATTCTACCGTCTTACTGGTACAAACTAGAAAAATATCACTCGCATCGACTGGGGAATCCTAATGACGCCCAGATCATATACGTGACCCACGAATACCAATTAATTACAGTTAACGACTTTCCGACGTTGACTTAGCCGAAAACTTATCCCAAAATACTTAGAAATAGTTCCACGAACTCTATCAAGCATTAACGAAAATTACTATTTCTTAACATAAACTCCTTCACCAACTATAGTGACCGACATATAGTCCTAAGTCTAGAGGATTAACTATACTCTAGAAAACCACGCCTCTGACTTAGGAAATACAATAGGAATTAGCAATAATAAATGTACGCACTTAGCCTAATGTGCAAGAAACTACTGAACACTTGGGGAAAAAAACAAATTTAACCGGGGATTGAATTTAGGGGAAAAAAAATTGTTAATCTCTAGAAAAATGCAAATAAACGGAATTACTTTATATAAATTTAACTATACATAATGCTAAAATTCACTCGCCTAAATCCTATAATCGCTCCTACCGGCTCGCCGTACCGTGCCTTGCCTAGGGGTCTCGACCATCTAGATTCTAACAGAGCGGCACACAGATTTCAGTAACAATTAAGACTAGACAAGTCAACCTCCACTAAGTGTGCGATCACTTAGTCGTTGAATCGCTGCTAGGTAGTTTACTAGTCCGTCCCTCGGAGGCCGCAACGCCCTTCACGGATTTACGTTTTTCCTAGCGTTTTAGGTCGTCTAACAACGCCCTCGGATCTATCTCCTGGCGTCCCACAGATAAATCCGCCCAGACTGCCCACAAGGAACTGCTGTTGAGAGTATGGTGGCTCCCAACACCTCTGAATCAATTGCAATGGGTCGATTAAGGTACCCAGTCCAATCAATTCGGAGCGGTCTCCTACGCAATAAATCTTAACAGCCTAACTTACTAACTAATCCTTAACGTATCAGCCCGCACGACCCCAAGATTCGCCAATCCCCACTCAATTGCATTGTTGTGAGGCGCACTGCTAATCCTGGCCCGCGGCCTGTGGCTGTCCTTCCTAGCCTCTGCGCACGTGTCCGAATGGCTAGATGCATGAGCCTTTCAACAATTTCAAACAAAATTGATGAAACCACCACTGTGCACCATTGTTACACGGGGGGGGGGGGGGGAATAATCGTACCAGTCTCTCTATGCCAAGGGACCCCAAACTTTTACTTGAGCCGACCCCACGCCACGTGGTCTTAAGACGATTGAACGACTTCAGATTCTACAACCTTATGACGTGGAAATCGACTTCTAGCAAAACTCTTGAATTGCCTTGCGCTGCCACCACCAGACCAGTAACACTGAGCAATGATCGAGGTCTGGATCAATCATGCTAATCAATAAACTTTGGGGCTTGATCCCTACTAGTAATATGAGTTGGAATTCTTTAAGTGTGGAATTAATTAAAAATCAAAGGGAGAATGAATTCTGATTCGGTGTTAGAATCGGCCCAACTCAACTAGGCCACGCTACCCACGTGGTCCCAGACAATGTAAGTAAATTACACAAAAATGGAAATTAAATAAGACAAATTTACTAGCTAAATGGTTTATTCAAAACTAAACAAAATCTAAATCAAAGCACTCCCTAAACTGAACACTTCCTACATTCCTCGGCAACGAATTGACCTATTCCCTATACAACACTCTTATAGCAACTCTTACCTTTTTGATGACCAGCTAGATGTTAGTGCTAAGGTCTTGGGCAAATGGGTTGAGGCAACCTGCCCAGGCAGCTCCCTGGAACCACACTCTCCTACATGCTCCTCTACCCAGAAGCCCAAAGCAGAGTATTCTTCCGCCTAGTTTATTAAGTTACTAGCAAGGCTTAAGTTAAACAACTAAACTCTGTTGTACTGAACGACCCAGATTGCTTGAATTCTTTTAACTGAAGTTAATTACACAAGCATCTAGGGAAGAGCTATTTCCGTTAACAAAATGGCTATTTGACCTTTGAGAAAATACCAAAAATATGGAGCTTTGGTGACCCTTGTGACCTCGGGTCGGCCAAATTCTTCCGCACCCAAGTCTAGTCCCGCTAGTGACGTCACTGATGGTGACTTAACTCATTATTCCGGCAATCGGGATACTCTTGATACTATAACCAGGGATATTATACAATTTGGATGAAGACTAATTTCTCTGAATTACTGAATAATATAGAAATTTTCCGTATACGAAATTGTGAACAAAGGCGGCAACTATTTTCACCGCCAATCCCCCCTTCCCAGGAGTGTGACCATGTGCTAGGGGTCAGGTCCCTCCCCGTGGTTTCTCGAACATTCTGGGTCATGCCTACAACACCTAGTTTGTTACTCATTTACCTTGATGTCCAGTGATTCACCCTACCACCACCTTCATCTGCCCAAGTCATTCTGAGCTCTTTACTCCTAGAAGGTCAGACCCCACTCCCAGCCTGGTTTCCTGTACCAGGAAGAGACGGAAGCCTTTTTCAGTAATGTGACATTCGAACCAGCCGGCCGCACCGATAGTGAGAGGGCATCTAACATGAAGACTCCATATGCATGAGGTGTTAGTTGATTGCCCTAGTCAAGCTTCGTTCTGGTACTAAGCTTTAGGTATCATGATCTCCCAAATAAAAGTGCGCTTCAGAGGGGACCAGACTATTATCCGTTCGGAGATCCTAAACTTGATCTCCACCAAAACAAACGTTGCACCACTCGATGTCATCAACGGAGGACCCCAACTGTTGTTCAGTAGTGTCACAGCCTTACAGCGTCCATTCAACCGCACTACTCACTGCTCTCGAGGAGGCGCATCTGATCCTCGTCCCACCTCGTCACTACCTTGCAACCAGGACTGTGTTCATCTGCAGAGTGAGCTCCCTGATCTGAGAAATCAGTCACTAACGTCATTGCCAGCATCAACGACCAGAGCTCTTCACTGACTGCCGTCACTGTCAAGTTCCTCACTATAACTGACAGCCACCATGAAGGTAACCTTCAAGACACCTGAAGAAGCTATCTTTGCTGCCGACAACAGATTTTGCTGCTTTGGCATTGCCAGCACACCTCACCAAGGGACGCAACTACCGACTTCGTCAATGTTAAGTGCTACAGCTATGATCACTTCACGAAGTAAAATGATCATAGCTGTAGCACTTAACATTGAAAGTGCACCACGATGTGCACTACGATGAAAGGTGCAGCAAGTGCCCTGGGAACTACCACTTTATACGTCAATAAGCTGCTTAGCGGCTCTGGAGGGTTGATGGCTAGTTGAGAACGAGGGGGGGGGGGAAGAGACCGTCTTGTGCTGTTACGGCCACTATGGGTCGAACCGGGTTCTTGATCTATGACCCAAAGTACTAGTATCCGACCCCAAGTCGGTAGTGGCTTTCAAGGAGTAGGCTAGGTAATGCAAGCAATAAAATGGGAGGAGCTGAAACGAACACAACACTTCATCCTTTATCAATATATTCACTTAACTTATTACCACTTTTCCATCACCGTAAATAGAACATATAAAATGAAATATTACTACTACACGTGGATATTTACATGTCGCTCTCACATAGGACACTAAACACTCCTCTGCTAACGCGATGCAGCCTTTTTCAACTTCTGTGTTTCCTAAACACAGTGCCGTCCTTAACCAGTACTGGGAAACACTGAGTCTACCCTTGCCATGGGCCAGAGTACCGACAGTATCACTAGGTGCCTTTTGTGAATACCCACAATCACTCTCCAGCCAATTGCTGGCAGAGAACTTCAGCCACACGCTGATAAGGACATTACACAGACAAATACAGGGGTAGCTAACCCCTGGCAGGAGCCTCTAGCGGTGGGCTAGTAACGCTCCTCGGTAGAACCTCACTGTCGGTTGTCTCTCCCTCTAGCCAGTCCCTGGATACGCTGAATTCTTTCATTGGCAGAATGCAGATACCTCAGTTCCTCTTCGGCGGCGGCTCACTTAGTCGTCAAGCAGAATTAAGCAGAGAGAGATTAGGCCGCCCAGGGTAGACTGCCTTTCTCCATAGCCCTGCAGCCCTACGTCGCCTCTGTGGATACAGAAACGTCGTCAGTAAACCGGCCGGTACTGGTGAAACTAGAAATACCACTTACTGACTCTGGCATTGACAATCGGTCCATATCACAACAGAGGGCGACGATCTCTAGTAGCCACCTCAACAGAGGTCATCCACAGCGACTCCTCTGGCTGACCAAGGCGGGAATCTTGAGCCATTTGTAGGTATTAGACAGCCACAACCAGATGACATTGTCCACATTACGTCTGATACTTTGTGGGTGAGGAAGCAGACTTACAGATGGCTACTCCATACTCCGACGATGTACTCGGGTTCGTAACATGTTGTAAGCTATGTTTTACGTGGTTATTCTTGGGTCTTCGTCTTTTTTCTTATATCCCACGGTTTGGTGACTTTGTTCCGCTGGTCTTGATTCTTGTTGACATGGTGGAACTGGCGATAGTTTTTTCATCGGTTTGGGCCAGGCCTGCCGTTGAAGTAGTATGGACAGTGGGCGTGCACTCCTTGGGTGGAGTAGTATTAGTTGTTTTCAGATGTTCAGAGTGTTTTTCTGGACCGAGTAGGTGGTATTTCACGAAGTACTCTTCGGCAATGATGTTTTGGTTAACTAGTTCAATATCTCCACAGTAGAATAAAGTATCGGCTTCAATGTCCCATTTCATGGGCTGCTGCTACTCATCCATTTGGAGTACCATCTCATACTCTTCATTCATTTCTCTGGTAGATCTTCTTTTAGTGTCGCAGGGTTGGGCTTAAACGTCCTGGCTTTGGATACGAAGACATTTCTGTCGTCGTCGTCAAGGTCTTTGGTGGGAACGAGCGACGGTGAATTGAAGTAAATAGCTGGAGGCTGGTTGGCAGGCGGGATAGGTGAAGTCTGAGCTGGAGTCAGATTTGGAGTGTGATGGGTGGGCCAGGTGGCACCATGTTGGATGGTATAGTAAATTAAGTCATTGGGGATTTTGTAGTGGACAGTACAGGTGTCTTGCTGGTAGATGTTCAGCTGTGGCAGTCATGGTCAGGAGATCAGCAAGTGCCACAACGTTCAGAGAGATGTCTTGGTTTGGTGAGGTTGAAGTGCCTTCAAGTAGAGGAGGTGAAGACTTCTCTGATAGAGTAAAGGGCTGCAGTCTGTTTGCTGTGAAGAGTATGTTAAGAATTCTCACGAATTCTCTGTAGTTAGAGCCAGAAATATAATAAAGGAATGTCAGAACATACTCAGTGGTATGTTCAGAAGTGTCAACCTGCAAATGCCGTGGCAAAGACTGGGTCGATGATTGGCCTGAGTGGGGTGGTGGCGAAGGCTGGATCAGTGATTGGTTGCATTGCTGGCTGGCAGACTGCGAGCTGGGACCCCATTTGTGGGAACCGACCTATGAGATTATTTATTTAATATATATGAATTTATATTTACGTTAATTTATATATTTCGATAGCAATTGGTATGATAAGTGGACTGTTTCTGCAATAATCTCACAAATCGATCTTTACACATTAGAGGGGGTTTATATTAAATTCATATATATGCAGCTAATCAAACTACAGTATTAACTACATATATTGGTATACATTGAGGAGGTTCCTTATCTTATTATACAGCAGGCTTAGTATATCAGGTATAACTAGGATAGACACCAAATTATACTCGTTTGAGGCCAGCTTCCTTCACCCAGTAACTGATGTATCAAGTCTTGCTTCCTCCTCTTGTTCCTGTCAAAGGGCACTAGCTATAAAGCCAGAATCCTAATATATGACAGCTATATCAGAGAAAACAATGTATAATGAATCATAAGGACCAAGGCTTAATTACATTTATTGAGTGGATTATTCGTGTTCTCACCAGTTCTCCCAATATCTACCTAACATTAATGACCAAAAATGATTAGATAAACGGGTTTCGGAAAAACACTTCCCTTGTGGTTGATGACAGCGTGTTGATGATGGCAGAACTTTGGTCTCCATAACACTTCGTCCAAGAGAATTTATAGGAGCTGAATTTGCGCCACGTCTGTGGTCTAACAAACAATGGCTGACCACTCCCTACTACTGACGCTACTGGCCTACTTTGTCCAGATATCAGTAACTGATAGAAGGGTCACATTTACTCTATTTTGATACTGATAATTAAGTTAATTCAAATGAGATGTTTTTATGATAAAAGTCCAAAGACTAATGTATTCAAGAATAATTTCCAACAGAATAGCTGATGAATTTATAATATGTGGCAATGATATCCCGTTTTCTATTGACGAAAAATTCCACTACACGCTACATTTTCTATGGGTTAACTTGTGTATACAACACAGTAGCAATATTATCTGCCTGTTGAACTGATATTAGTAAATGGTGTCGGATTTTCTGACACCATTGGCTGGGTTGCTGCTCGGCGGCTTCGCCTCACGAGAGTTCTGGGAAAATGGCGGCTTGTATGTTGAAAGGTGACAAAGCTCGAAGAGTTGTGGAATCTGGCTTCTGAGATCTTATTTATTTCATCTTGGTACACAGTACACAGATGAGATATAGCGGTATTGTCACCGCCTCACACTACACAACGGATGAAATTGGCGTAACACTGTTTTATAGTGGTGGTCCTGGGCACAAACACTGCACTTATACACTTTGAGGGCACTTCCTGGTCACGTGAGAATACTGGTAGCACTTGTAACACTGGCTTACCTCATAATAACGTTCCTTGTGCACTGAAGCAGGTGGTGTGGAGACACAGCAGTACTTAAATCCTGCGGTGGTGGCCTGGTTCGCTGCAGCAGATGTAGTGAAGGTCACTTTTAAGGTGGAGCATGTGTTGTTGCTTTTGATCTTTGCTGGAACAGCTGTCATGTTGACGATTTCAGAGTTGCTGTCCAGGATATCATCCACCTCGTGCTCAGTGATCCACGAGCTGACTCTTCTAGTGAAGATGGTCCATTCAGCTTGAAAGCCTTGTGGTTGGACGAGATAAATATCTACCTCGTAGAGAGTAGACGTGGTGGTAGGTGTGAATAGGTGTTCAAGGTCGTCATCGATTGAGTTGGAGATGCTGCTGGATATCGTTGGGTGCAGTGTTAGTTGAATAGGTCATTCCGTCCATATGCGTGGTCCTCTAGGAACTGTACCTTTACTCTGTGGACCATGGTACCGTGTAGCTAGTAGTGGCGATTGCCAGACAGGTAATACAGCTGACCCACCCTCCAGAGTAGGGTCGAGTCGAAGGAAGTATGCCCGCCTTACTGTCTTGTTGCCTTAGCAGCTCACATAGGTTATCTTGAGCTGATTTTGGGGCTTTTTAGTGTCCCCGCGGCCCGGTCCTCGACCAGGCCTCCACCCCCCTGGAAGCAGCCCGTGACAGCTGACTAACACCCAGGTACCTATTTTACTGCTAGGTAACAGGGGCATAGGGTGAAAGAAACTCTGCCCATTGTTTCTCGCCAGTGCCTGGGATCGAACCCAGGACCACATGATCACAAGTCCAGCGTGCTGTCCGCTCGGCCGACCATCTCCCTATAGGGTGGGTGAGGGGTAATGAAACATGGCTGCCGCGCCGGCTGTCCTATCGACAATACAACCCATCCTCGCAAATTCGTATAGTCAATATTGACTTATTAATACGTGCATAGGTGACATACTAACATAATAGATACCCTTGAAAAGCTTCATAGAAAACACCGACCTTACCTAACCTTGTTAGTATGTTAAGATAAGCATCTTATAGCTTCGTAATTACAATTGTTACTTAACCTATACCTATAATAGGTTATTAAGTAACAATTGTAATTACGAAGCTATAAGATGCTTATCTTAACATACTAACAAGGTTAGGTAAGGTCGGTGTTTTCTATGAAGCTTTTAAG
>WNGS01130947.1:0-11883 GCA_020271785.1 Procambarus virginalis
ATAATAATAATAATAATAATAATAATAATAATAATAATAATAACAATAATAATTACATCTGCACCATGACAATTAATTACAACATAAAGCATCATCACTGTTTTATGGACGTCATTTACGTAGACTCTGGAAATAATCAGAGGTAAAGAACAGGCAACATCAAGGGGATTTAAATCAGGCGAAGATCAATGACAAAGGGAGACTAAAAATGTCCAGCAGGAGCGAAGCATTTTGGAAAACTTTCTTAGTGATCGGATGTTGATGATTAAAAACCCAGACAATGACACCGTATTATTTCGCCTGATTACCCGCACATGTGGGTGTGTGTGTGTGTGTGTGTGTGTGTGTGTGTGTGTGGTGTGTGTGTGTGTGTGTGTGTGTGTGGGTCCTTCATATGTGTACACGGGGGAGTACCTGCACCTGTGTGGGTGTACTCACCTATTTGTACTTGCAGGATCGAGCATTGACTCTTGGATCCCGCTTTTCTAGTCATCGGTTGTTTACAGTAATGACTCCTGTCCCATTCCCTATCATACCTAATTTTAAAATATGAATAGAGTTTGCTTCCACAACCTGCTCCTAAGTGCATTCCATTCTTCCACTACTCTCACGCTAAAAGAAAACTTCCTAACATCCTGTGACTCATCTGAGTTTCCAGCTTCCACCCATGTCCCTTGTTCTGTTACTATTCCGTGTGAACATTTCATCTATTTCCACTTTGTCAATACCCTGAGTATTTTATGTCCCTATCATATCTCATCTCTCCTTCTTTTCTCTAGTGTCGTAAGGTTCAGTTCCTTCAGGCGCTCTTCATATCCCATCCCTCGTAACTCTGGGACAAGCCTCGTCGCAAACTTCTGAACCTTCTCAGTTTCCTTATGTGTTTCTTCAGGTGGGGGCTCCATGATTGGCGGCATACTCTAAGACGGGTGGGTCTCACGTAGGCAGTGTAAAGCGCCCTAAAAGCCTCCTCACTTAGGTTTCTGAATTAAGTTCTAATTTTCGCCAGTGTAGAGTACGCTGCTGTCGTTATCCTATTTATATGTGCCTCAGGAGTTAGATTAGGTGTTACGTCCCTCCCAGGTCTCTTTCTTGGATCGTTACAGGTAGGCAGGTCCCCTTCATTGTGTACTGTCCCTTTCGTCGCCTATCACCTGATCCCATTTCCATAACTTTACATTTACTCGTGTTGAACTCCAGTAGCCCTTTCCCTGACCATCTGTGCAACCTGTTTAATTCTCTCTGGAGATCCTACAATCCTCATCTGTCACAACTCTTCTCATAAATTGCGTCATCAGCGAACATTAACATGTAGGATTCCACTCCTGTAAACATATCATTTACGTAAAATTATAAAGAGGATTGGTCCCAGCACCGATCCTGAGGTACTCCACTCGTTACTGTGGAGTAACGTACACACGGTGGAGTAATCCTCCGTACACACGGGGATTACTTGCACATGTGGTGTGTGTGTGTGTTCCTGCCTCCGTACACATGGGGGATTACATTCCGGGATACGCTATCATAGACACGCACAGACTGCTATCACACACACACGCACATGACTGCTATCACACACACACACACGCACATGATGCTATCACAGGCACGCACCTGACTGCTATCACACGCACGCACATGATGCTATCACAGCACGCACAATATGGCCTGTACAGGTTGGCATGAACTGCCTTGGAGTACTAATGGTTGCACCACTTTGTAGTCTTGGATTCCTGTGTTTGTCAGAACCCTGATTGTTTCATTTTACCTGTCGAAACAGGTTTCAAGTTTAAGTTGTCTGCCACTTTCTGTGTGATAAATATTTTGGGGACCCTTTTCAAAAATAACAAGTGGTGACCTTGGCCCTTTCGTTTTGTATGGCTGGTTGGGCAGTAGGCAAGCACGCGATTTTTCACTTTGTCGATAGGACACTTATATCCTGCAATACTTTACAGTACCGTTCGGTGGTGGAAGTCTCTTTCTCCACCTCGGTTTTGGGAGACTTTGGTCTTATGTATCCGCACAGCACTGTGTGGTATTGTGGCTACTATGGTATTGTGTGTGGCTCTCATTGCACTTGTTGCAGGAGTGAATTTGGGTTGCCCAGGTGCCTAAGGTCATGTGACCTTAGGCACCTGGTGTAGTTATGCAACTCCTTAAGTCGCTTTACACATGTAGCACGATCAGGGTAATTTGAGCAGTGATATATTGAATGCTCTTCTTGGCAGAACAAACACACTCCATTGTACAGCATCTTTGGGAGTCGTCACCTTGGGTGACACAGTGACTGTGTGTTTTTTCGGAACTACTGCATATGTACCCAAGCTGCCTTGTTTCCACTTTGGGGTGGAGGTAGAAGTTTTAGATTTTATTGGAGTACTGTGTGTACTCGGCGGTTTATTATGCATGGTTAACAAAGATTAGTTGTTGGATTACCATCTGCATTCGTTTGTTGTCTCTACAACAGAGCATAAACCTTCTGTAATCTCCTGTACTGTCAGGAATGATTTGTTATGTAAGATACACAACTTATTCAGAGTGTCACTGGGTAATTTGCGTCGTACAATAACTTTAGTTAACCAATCCGCATTATTCAGATCGACCTTAAGGCTAAGTGCTTTGCGTAATGACTCAAGCTACAATCTAAATGCTTGGAGTGAGTCACTGGATCCATCTGTGGATGGTAAGTCCAACATGTTTTGGACTAAGAGCATAACAGCTCTCTCTGTGTCAGCATAATTATCCTTAAGGAGCTGGACTCCTTAAGGATAATTATCGAGATCATAGCCATCACTATTTAAAATTAAATTTAACACCACCTTTTCATCTTCACCTTTGAGTTGATCTTGTAAGCAAGTGAATTTGGTGGTTTTAGGGATTGTAAGTTTAGAATCCACCAAGTCAACAAATTTATTCCAGAAGTTATCCTAACTTTCATCCTCTGTTCCTGAGAATGTGGGCAAACTGATTGAAGACAGTTTAACTTCTGGTTGTGTTGAGTTAGAGGAAGCTGTTGCTGTTGCCTTACATTGGGCAATTATTTTGATGAAAGGATTTAACCTGGCTTGAATATCATCTGCATACTGTTCCAATTCAGCCATAATATCGCCCAATTCTGTTTCAGTTAAGTTGGTGTTGGCTTGTTCAGCCAAATACCTTTCTATCTGGTGTTTGGCTTGCTCAAACTTGATTGAACCTACTTGAAAGTAGCTTCCCAGTTCAATATGATCAATTGGGGATTATTGTGACAGATCTTGGCATTTAATATGTCTGGTTAAGTGACCCTTAAGACCTATCAGGTTCCTTTAAAATATTTCTAGAGTAGCCATACTGGTTGTTTGGTTAAGCTTTGTAGGATTAATACCATGGTTGCTAATGTAGCTTGGATATTTGTTCATAAATGTTGAACAAGTACTGATGGTAGTAGTCTAGGGTTAAATTATCAGTCACTAGGCTACACTATAAACAGATAAACTGGGAGCAAATAAACCAGGACTTCACAGAAATAAACTGGGAAGAACAGCTAGGAAATGCGAACCTGAACCAGTGCCTGGAAAAAATAAGCTCAGTAGCACTAGAAATATGTACAAACCGCATCCCCCTAAGAAAAAAGAGGAAGAGATGCAGATTGGAACGAGAACGTCGTTCCCTATATAGGCGAAGAAAACGAATCGCGGTACAACTTGAGAGTCGCACCCTATCTCAGGAACGGCGAAGAAGGTTAGGTAGCGAAATAGGAAAAATTGAACTCAAGCTACAAGAATCATACAAAACGCAGGAGAGGGAAAGAGAGCAAAAGGCCATCAGTGAAATAGAGAGAAACCCGAAATATTTTTCTCCTATGCAAAATCAAGATCAAAAACCACATCTAGTATCGGGCCCCTGCGAAAGGAAGATGGAACTTTCACCGATGACAACAAAGAAATGAGCGAGCTACTGAGGAAGCAATACGACTCTGTCTTCAGCGAGCCATTAAACGCACTAAAGATCGATAACCCAAATGAATTTTTCATGGATATGATACCAACATCAAATCATATATCAGACGTCACCCTATCCCCACTGGATTTTGAAGAAGCCATAAACAGTATGCCTATGCACTCCGCACCAGGCCCGGATTCTTGGAACTCCATATTCATCAAGAACTGTAAAAAACCACTATCGCAGGCCCTTCACATTCTGTGGAGACAAAGCCTAGATACTGGCGTTATTCCTGATATACTAAAAACAGCAGAGATAGCACCACTTCATAAAGGAGGAAATAAGGCAGAGGCAAAAAATTACAGACCGATAGCACTAACATCGCACATCATAAAAATTTTTGAGAGAGTGCTAAGAAGTAAGATCACAAAATACATGGAATCACAGCATCTCCATAACCCCGGACAACATGGTTTCAGAACAGGGCGCTCTTGCCTGTCGCAGTTGCTGGACCACTATGATATGGCATTAGATGCTATGGAAGACAAACAAAACGCTGATGTAATTTACACAGATTTGCAAAAGCTTTTGATAAATGTGACCATGGTGTTATTGCCCATAAAATGCGCTCAAAAGGAATTACCGGAAAAGTAGGCAGATGGATCTACAATTTCCTGACCAACAGAACCCAATGTGTAATAGTCAACAAAATAAAATCCAACCGTCAACCGTTAAGAGCTCAGTCCCCCAGGGTACTGTGCTTGCTCCAGTACTTTTTCTCATCCTCATATCGGACATAGACAAGAACACAACCTATAGCACTGTATCATCCTTTGCAGATGACACTAGGATCTTCATGAGAGTAGGCAACATAGAGGACACGGCGAACCTCCAGTCAGATGTAGATCAGGTCTTTCTATGGGCTACAGAAAATAATATGGTGTTTAACGAAGACAAGTTCCAGCTCATGCGCTATGGAAAAAATGAAAATATAAAAACGGAAACCACGTACAAAACTCAGGCAAATCATAACATAGAACGAAAAGGCAATGTAAAGGATCTGGGTGTACTCATGTCGGAAGACCTTACCTTTAAAGAACACAATAAAGTAGCCGTCACAACTGCAAGAAAAATGACAGGTTGGATAACAAGAACTTTTCACACTAGAGATGCTATACCGATGATGACACTTTTCAAAACGCTTGTGCTCTCTAGAGTGGAGTACTGCTGCACAATGACAGCCCCTTTCACTGCTGGTGAAATTGCTGACCTGGAGAGCGTGCAGAGATCCTTTACTGCTAGAATCCACTCGGTAAAACATCTAAACTATTGGGACCGACTAAAGAGCCTAAATCTGTATTCCCTTGAGCGCAGGCGGGAGAGATACATAATAATTTACACGTGGAAAATATTAGAGGGGCTGGTCCCAAACCTGCACACAGAAATAACATCACATGAGACCAGAAGACATGGCAGGATGTGCAGAATACCCCCGTTGAAAAGCAGAAGTGCAACTGGTACTCTGAGAGAGAACTCTATCAACATCAGAGGCCCGAGACTGTTCAACACGCTTCCACTACACATAAGGGACATAACTGGCAAACCCCTCACAGTGTTCAAGAGAGAACTGGATAAGCACCTCCAAAGGATACCTGATCAACCAGGCTGTGACTCATACGTCAGGCTGCGAGCAGCCGCGTCCAACAGCCTGGTTGATCAGTCCAGCAACCAGGAGGCCTGGTCGATGACCGGGCCGCGGGGACGATAAGCCCCGGAAGCACCTCAAGGTATCCTCAAGGTAAGGTATCCTACTTCCTTTGAAGTTGGCACATATATTAAATACAAACACATAATTTGAGTGCTAATCATCCACTGCTTGCCTGCTCTAGGGTCCTTGGAACGGAACAAATCAGTGTCACTTTGTGAGAGTGTGTCTCTCAAGATTCTCCCACAGCTGACTAGAATGGCTCATTGCAGTGCACAGTGCACCAAACTTCGTGCACAAGGCCTATCTCTCTTAACCCTGGATAGTGACCTGGCATGTTGGGTATCTCCAGAATGCCCACTTAACCAGGAACACTTTCATAATACGGAGGCCGCCGTATGTCCAGGCAAGAAGAAGATACAGGGAAGTTAAGCATACTTGCCACAGGGTCAATGAGTACATTGGCCGGTGCGGAGCGTGAGAGAGGGAAGACGCCAGCGACCGTCTGACCTCTGGGATCAACCGGCGCGATGGAGAATAACAGCTATGACGTGGTCGTGACGTGTTCATGACCTCACTCCTGCTACTGATCATCGAACGGTCATTATGATTGCCTCCCGCTCATTTGCTGCAATGCTATTGGTCAAATTGTAACCACCTTACTTACAAATCACCACCTTACTCACCGCCAGTGCCAGTGTGTGTGCGTGTGTCTGCCTGTTAAGCATACAGCACGCCCTACTGCGAGTACCCTCCGTGTCTATGAGCGAAACCAGCTATCAGGCCACCTACGAGTGCTTGCATAAATGTGCCTGAGTGAATGAGTGAGTAAGGAAATGTACCTTATCTGTAAGTACAAGATCTTGTCATTGTTTTATTGTGTCTGTGTTGATCTGAGGTATCAACCACAGTTCTCACCTTCTTATACCTGGCACAGGTTATAGGTGAATCGACGGTGTATGCGTGTTATCTGTGTGGTATCACTGCATTTCACTCGTCTGTGAATATGAGCTTCACATACACCACACATTTAGTTATTGTGTGTGATTATTATTGTGCATGTTATTGCCTGTCCCATTGACAGTGTATTTGTGATTTATTGCATATCATCATTACCGAGTATCCGGATGGAACTCTTGTGATCACTTTGCATACCAGCAGTTAGGTTGCCGTGTTAATGATTGGCTGTCAACTGTGTTAAGTTAGGTGTTTCTCTACAAGTGGATACGAGTCGATTAGCCAGATGTCAAGAGTCTCGCTAATGCAACCATAGCTTTTCTGACGCCAATCTAAAGTAAATCAAACACCCTTTGTATTAGTGGTTTAGTAAATAAACCACTGTTAAGCTTTATGCAGTGTTTCCGTTGAACCAGTTCTGAATACTGCCAACATTACTCAAGCCTTCAGCTCTAAGTGTCTTCAACACCGAGTTGCCTAATTCACTAAACTATAAATGTGATGAAGACCCTAGGAGTTCCTTAAAGTGTTAAATCATTGAGGAGATTCCAACGATCAACGAGGAGCAGGACCATGTGAGGCTAGTCTGAGAAGAGACCCTCAAGGACTCTAACTCGACCTTGCTCCCAGGCCCTGTACGGTTGCTCTCGTATTTTCTATTCTGCTAATTCCGACAGTTTCGTGAAGCGTCTGCCACATGTACATTGGCGACGTACGCCTAGCAGTCGTGAAAGCAAAAAAGAAAACCCCCACACACTTTAAGGGTTCCCAAGACTACCTCATCATTATCACCATTGCATGGATTACAGACGCCAAATAACAATCAAAGGTGAAATGGTTATAGTTAAATATAGATGAATGTAGTATATGATAATATAATAATTTTATGTACAACTCAACTCGTGTTGCTATTGGTTCCACCCTAATTAGGGTCTGCACAATGTTTAAATGATTGCTAGGTTGATCAATATTTAGATCAACACTAGACAAGTTTAGTATCCAACCCTAACACGGGTTGCCAACAGTAAATTAATATAATATTGTGCAGTAAAGTATAAAGTGCAACATATTTGAATTTTTGTTTTTGATGAATGTTTTTTTTCTGTAAACTTAAGAGAAATATATACATTATGGTTAGTAGCCTCTCATCAACCTCTAGTGATATTTAATAGTGTTAATTATTTTGTTAGCCATATACTCTTTAGATTTTCATGAGAGGTGTACTCCGCCTGGAGACACGTTCTCACGGAATGGACGAGCAGTTAAGTGGATACAGGTGGCACCCAGACGTACCCTTCTTGTGAGACGGTAAATTATACTATTGGCTGTGCGTGTTTATTACTCAGTACTCATGCCCCAACGGTTATTTTCCGGTGGTTGGCTGGGCTCTATAAGAGTAAACACGATAGTTGAAATGTTTGCTTCAAAGGCGATAATTAAACTCCTGAGGTTATTTATAATCTCAGCTGGGTAACATGATGGGTGTATATCAAGCCTCCTAGGTATATGATTGTTAATTGATGAGACCAATCTAGATTCCAATTAATATTGTTTTATTATAATAGTTATGAGCAGTAGCTCCTGGTGACCTAAATATCCTTACCTCAACTTCAGGTATAACAACAAGTTGTCGAGGCACTTAACTATGGCCCACAATTGCTTTGAACATGAGGCTTATTGGGATTTAATTGCAGTTGTAATCTTAATCACTGTTATTTAAATGAATGTTATTGCTTTGTTTGTAGCTGTTCACAAAGTTAAAATATCACACTTCTAGTGGATAATTCCGTGGATTCACAGTCACAATTTATTTGATTTTAATTTTGGCTCTACACCCTGCAGATATCCACTTATTTGGTGGATAAATTCGTGTATGCGTAGCACTGGCTTTGAGACTGATTTTATTTTTTGCACGTATTTTGCTCCTTGGTTACTGCCCTTGGAACAATGATGATGATGATAGTTAATTGTTTTGCAGTGACACTTTTATGTGTGTACCTCTGACTGAGGTTTGCTGAGTTTAGGCTACGAGTGTTTTGTATCAGTTTATTTTAACTGCTATTTATTGGACTGGTTTTTATTGTTTGGATTTGATGAATTGCGTGCTAATTCTGGTTCATCCAGTTCATTGTGGACCATAAGAATGTTGGGAAAACCTCCTTGTCGCAATTTATTTGCTTATTAAATGATTTATTAATTATTTTGTTAATTAGTTAATTCTAATTAATTTCTTAAGAATCTATTATCTAATTTATTTCTTATGAATTTATTATCTAATTTATTTCTTAAGAATTTATTATCTAATTTAAGTGCACTGTATTTTCATAGTTGTCCTGTTAGGAACTTCGCTTCACAACCTGGGGGGATATTTAATAATATCCTAATCGAAATAAATCGATAGGTTCAAATTTGTTAGTATTAGTTAATCTACAATGGTTAGTTAATATAAGTGACAACTTAGCTGTTATGTTGAATGTTGCTTGGTAATAGTCAATAGGCACGCCTCTGTCACGTAAGTTGAAACTCGTGGGTCAAGCTTTTATTGCAATGTGGTATAATTCGTGTTGCACGTGGTATACCTCGTGTTGCACATGATATACCTCGTGTTGCACGTAGTATACCTCGTGTTGCACATGGTATACCACGTGTGACACGTGGTATATCTCGTGTTGCACGTGGTATGCCTCGTGTTGCACGTAGTATACCTCGTGTTGCATGTGATATACCTCACGTTGTACCAGGGTATATGTTGAAAATTCGTCTTCCCCTTGGACTTCACCTGCCGAATAATTACAGAGTAGTAAACTGCAACTAATATATGCAACAGCATATAACAAGGAAAGAATATTGTGAGGGATTAAATCAAGGCTTACCCGTTCTGGGTGGTTCGCCCTGCATCTTAACCAATTAACACTAAATACGCACATAAATGAAACCACTATGAAATATACAAGTTTAGTTAATTGGATATAGAATACTTCCCACTGCTAGTGAGCTCGTATTGTTGATCAGAGACTCTGTGGTTCCTTTGTAGGGCGAATCACGGGAAAGTTCTCTGTGAGCTTGTGTATGTGTCAGCTGACTTGGGCAAGCTTGTCTCTATAGTGGCGTCTCTCCGTCCCCCGCTCCAGGGACGCGTTCCCTCGAGCGTTTCTATCTCTTTCTTTTACCAACAACGGGAAGGAGATTTTGCTTTTATTCACGATTTAACTTTGTCCAGTCATGGGTAACACTTTTATTTAGTCTGATTCACCGACTGGCACTTTGAAGATTATCTAGTGTAAGTATTATGATTGAATAGAAATTCAGGTGAGTGACAATAGTCCATTTTCTACGAGAAGTCATGAAATTCGAATGATATGAATGATTCACTAAGCGAATGATTGAATGATTCACAAAGCTATTCAGTGATAGTTAGTGTTAATATTTGTCTAATCATAACAGCAATTACTTAGTTTGCTAAGAGTTAGTATTTAGGGTCAGAATTTCCGACATATACCTCAAGTACATCGTAGCGTGCATGTTGGTACCTTAAGTACATCGAAACGTTCTTAAGAGATATGAATAAAGTAGTTTAAATTCCCAAAGCTCATTTTGTCGTAACATTTTAACACATAGAGAGCAAAAGGTATCAGTGATTTGTGAGTTGTATAGAGTGTACATTTGCCATTATTAATGCAGTATACGTGAAGGGTTAAACAAAATCGCGCAACCATACTATAAGTTGAACCATGGTATGAATATTTAGTGGATTCATAATATATGCATAATGAACTATCACGTGAATTTAAAATATTTATTTATCAGATTCCAGTAATTTTAATTTAATATCTTGTGACATATAATACAAGAGGCTTACCTTGGTTAAATGTATATACAAACTTAGATTTCTTTAGTCCAGTACTGTGTTCAAGATTGAAATATATATCCTGGTTAGTTAATTACTTTCCCTGGTCTTAATAAATCCTTTACAATTGACAGGCTTTATACCCAACACAAAACTAAGTAATAACGTTTTGCACACTATTGTCAATGTTGATTAAAACCAAATATTCTAAATTTTCAAATTATTATTCTGGGATTACATAATATTTCTTCTTCATGTAGGTCTGTTTCTCAGGCAGGAGTCCTTTTACCCGTATCTAACTGTTCATAAAAAGATCTTTTCTTTCAAGGAGCAAGTGTATTTTTAGTGAGTACCCAGCTCTGAGGCTAATGAGTACCCAGCTCTGGGTCTAGTGAGTACCCAGCTCTGAGGCTAGTGAGTACCCAGCTCTGGGGCTAGTGAGTACCCAGCTCTGGGGCTAGTGAGTACCCAGCTCTGAGGCTAGTGAGTACCCAGCTCTGGGGCTAGTGAGTACCCAGCTCTGGGGCTAGTGAGTACCCAGCTCTGAGGATAGTGAGTACCCAGCTCTGAGGCTAGTGAGTACCCAGCTCTGGGGCTAGTGAGTACCCAGCTCTGGGGCTAGTGGGTACCAGCTCTGAGGCTAGTGAGTACCCAGCTCTGAGGCTAGTGAGTACCCTGCTCTGGGGCTAGTGAGTACCCAGCTCTGAGGCTAGTGAGTACCCAGCTCTGAGGCTAGTGAGTACCCATCTCTGAGGCTAGTGAGTACCCAGCTCTGAGGCTAGTGAGTACCCAGCTCTGAGGCTAGTGAGTACCCAGCTCTGAGGCTAGTGAGTACCCAGCTCTGAGGCTAGTGAGTACCCAGCTCTGGGGCTAGTGAGTACCCAGCTCTGGGGCTAGTGAGTACCCAGCTCTGGGGCTAGTGAGTACCCAGCTCTGAGGCTAGTGAGTACCCAGCTCTGGGGCTAGTGAGTACCCAGCTCTGGGGCTAGTGAGTACCCAGCTCTGAGGCTAGTGAGTACCCAGCTCTGGGGCTAGTGAGTACCCAGCTCTGAGGCTAGTGAGTACCCAGCTCTGGGGGTAGTGAGTACCCAACTCTGAGGCTAGTGAGTACCCAGCTCTGGGACTAGTGAGTACCCAGCTCTGAGGCTAGTGAGTACCCAGCTCTGAGGCTAGTGAGTACCCAGCTCTGGGGACTAGTACTCGGACTAGTAGTACCCAGCTCTGAGTGTAGTGAGTACCCAACTCTGAGGCTGTGAGTACCCAGCTCTGAGGCTAGTGAGTACCAGCTCTGAGACTAGTGAGTACCCAGCTCTGAGGCTAGTGAGTACCCAGCTCTGAACTAGTGAGTACCCAGCTCTGGGACTAGTGAGTACCCAGCTCTGGGACTAGTGAGTACCCAGTCTGAGGCTAGTGAGACCCAGCTCTGGGGCTAGTGAGTACCCAGCTCTGGGAC
>WNGS01130951.1:0-10609 GCA_020271785.1 Procambarus virginalis
TTATGCTCAGTGATTAATGATGATTAATGATCTTAATGAATATAATTTGATTACCATATATTTGAATATATTGTAGTTAGATTTACCATATTATTAACTCTAATGAACTAGTGACGAACCACACTGGTTCCTAGATATATATGAACTTCTAGAATAACCCCCCAATGTTGATATTTGAGGCTTTGGCTTTAATTAATAATTACAGTCTTCATTATTTTCAAGTGAATATTCATTGAATGAGTTTCCATAGACACTGGTTCTCTGGTGTCATTCTAATGATCAATTTTATTTGTTTTCCCTCTTTTTCAAAAGCGGGGGTGGTCCTTCGATTTATTTCAATACAATAATTAAATAATTTAATTTCTGAGTTCAAGCCCCAGATACCCAACATTTTGGTCTTTCGAACCGGATGAATTTACTTAATCAGTACATCTATATACACCAATTCATTCCTGGTTCTCAAACCAAAACAACATTTTGGTCTCTTAGAACTGGATACAATCCAAGAAATTCTTACAATTAGTCCTGTACTAATGAGTAGTACATACATTATACATTTTTGTGCTGACCCTAGCAAGGGTGGGATTCAACATTACAGTAACTCTGATTAGAGTGTACCATATCAATTATTTGTGTATTCATTATTTTTGTGTGTGGTTTTGAGTGTTGCTGTATGATCACCATTACATCTAATGGTGATAATGATGGGCTAGCCGGACGAAAGTTAATGGTGACATGCAGACACCACTCAAAATCTTTAGCTATATACTTGTTAGGTAGGGACATTTAACCTCAAAGTGAGGTAGAGTTTAATTTAGCCAGAACTCAGGCTATACTCAATATTAATTATCAACTAATGAACAAGTATCCCAGCTTCATTAGTAATATTCAATCAAGTCCTATGAAATTTGGACTTAAAGCTAACATGGCTACTCCTGAGCAATTAAGGAGAACCTATATTGGCCTCAAAGGCCATTTAACTAGACTAATTAATAAGTCTGATGACTTGTCCAAGGCAACTCCCATTGATTACTATCTACTAGAATCATCAGTGAGAGTAGCTAATCTTAAGTTTGATCAAGTTAAATCAGCAAGTCAGTCTTATCTTAACTCACTGAATGCTACTGAAACTGATCTAGAGGAATTAGATCAAATTGTAGCAAATATTTCACAACACGAAGATGAGACTCAAGATAAATTTGATGTACTATCCAGTATAGTAAACCATCAATCCAATACAAATTCTACTATGTCTCAATCCAGTAATCAATTACCTGAGGTTCGTCTACCTACTTTAGACTTACCTACATTTGCAGGGCTGGATGAAGAAAATTGGGACACATTTTGGACTTCATTTGAAGTTCATATCCATAACAGGTCTTATCTTGACCCAATTTCTAAATTTTCATACCTGATTAGTCTTCTCAAAGGGGAAGCTAAAAAGGTTATAAATAACTTAGCTCTCACTGAGAGTAATTATGTGGAAGCTATAAAACTGCTGAAGTTGAATTATTGCAACCAGGAGTTAAGTATAGCTAACCTTTATTACCAATTGCTAGATCTGAATGCACCAAGTAACAGACCAGACTCACTTCAAAGCTTCAGGCTAGAAGCAGAGTCTCTAGTGAAGGCCTTAGGTACTAAAGTTGATGTACCAGCTTCAGAATGGTCAATCAAGTTACTTTTGCAGAGGAAATTACCTCAAATTATCTTAGCAGAAATATGTTCACATTATAAAACTGAGTTTCTCACTCTCGAGCAAATATTCGAGGGGCTGAGAATAACAGTTAACAGGTTGAAGACTCATGATAAGATTAAACCTGAGTCTAAATTACCTAACATTGACATCTCAGTCAAACCCAAATTGACTTTGAATAAATCCAATAAATCTAAGCCTAAGACTACTCCATCCACTGGAAAGGGGAGTGGTAGTGTAGGTACTTATACTGTATCTCCCTCTGACACTGCAACTGATGTGTCTACTAAAAGGACAAATTCAGTCAGAGAGAGAAGGTGCTTGTTCTGCGATCAAGAACATCTCACCTACAAATGTACGGTTTATCCTAACTTTAACACCAGGATTAAACAACTTCAAGAATTACACAGATGCACCAAGTGCATGGGTTCTCATGAACCCAGTAAATGTGTTGTGCAGCTACGGTTATGCAGTAGATGCCACAAAGGTGTACATCATTATGCCTTATGTAGAACAATTTCTACCCAATCTGTGACACCTGGGAAGAATTCTATGAATTCTACCACAGTACAATATTGCAAAGTACATCAGGAAATAAGTGTACTTGCTACTGAGGCAGGCAATAATACCACTCTGCCTACAGCTCAACTTAAACTAATAGACAAGAAATCTAGAGTCAACACTAGAGGTCTCTTTGATCAGGGATCACAGAAAACCTTTATCACGCAACAATTAGTGGAGCAGTTAAAATTAAAACCTGCCAAAAGTGTGAGACTGAACATTTCTGGGTTCTTGACTAATAGTGGACCTCGTGAATACCAAGTAGTCAAGGTATTAGTGAGACTTGGATCTTCTACTAGTCCAATACAAGCGGTAGTAGTTGATAAACTGCCTTCAGACCTGCAGGTCACAGGACTAGCTCGCACTGCGAGGTATCTTAAACGAAACCGCATGAGGCTAGCAGATTACAAAATAAATTCTGACTGCCTCACAGATGTTGGTATACTTATAGGCGCTGACCATTATTATAAATTTATAACTGGATGCACCAGACAACACGGAATGAATTTGTTGTCATCTGCTGGAGGCAAGTTGCTTACTGGACCGGTGCTTTTCCAACAAAGGGCAGCGTCAACCAACAAACAAGATAACAATGCAATAGTGGCGTGACTAGGCTTGGAACAGTCACCCCTACATTTCAGAGAAATATCTGAAGATATTGAGTCTGATCCACCTGTACATCGTTTGTGGGATCTAGACACTTTAGGTATTGTCCCTGAACAACCAAGTCCTGATGATATGTGGACTTACCAGCAATATCTGGATACAGTTGTCTATAAAGACAAACAATACTGGGTGAGATTGCCATGGAAGTTGAATCATCCACAACTTCCAGTTAATTATTTCATGGCAGCCTCTCAATTACAGTCACAATTAATACGGCTGAAAAAACAGCCAGATAAATTAAATATGTACCATCAATTAATTCAGCAACAACTCAACAGTAAATTTATTGAAGTTGTTGATAATGATGACCGGAAAACAGGTCACTATTTACCCCATCACGCTGTGTTGAAAGATTCATTGACAACACCAATACGTATTGTTTTCAACTGTAGTGCCAAAGTGAAGGCAAGCAGCGTGTCTTTGAATGAATGTCTCCAAACGGGACCTAGCCTAACACAAAGGCTACATGATGTACTGTTACGATTCCGTACTGGTATTTTTGCTTATACTGCTGATATCAGTAAAGCTTTCCTTAGAGTAGGATTGCAAGAGGAGGATCGTAATTACACCAAATTTCTCTGGATTAAAGATCCCCAGGCTCCTGACAGTGAGGTCATAACCTATCGGTTTGCCTCGGTGCTTTTCGGAGCGACTTCCTCGCCGTTTCTACTGCAAGCCACATTAGATACACATTTGAAGAAGTCAAATAGCCCTTATAAGGCAGAGATCAGTGACAACTTGTATGTCGATAATTTCCAGGGAACAACTAATGATAAATCCAAATTGGTAGAAATTTACCATGAGGCTAACCGTGAGTTATTAGGAGCCAATATGCCACTACAATCATGGGCCTCAAACAATAAATCATTAAACCAGATAATCGAGAAAGAATTTCCAGGTTATCAGGTGCCTAATCAATTAAAAGTTCTGGGTGTGGAATGGAACACAGGTACTGACGAGATGAATATCAAGTCAGTACAAACCAATAATTCATCCCTTACCATGAGAAAATTACTCTCATATGTCAGTCAACCATTTGACCCTTAGGCTTACTTAGTCCTATATTAATAAGGGGCAAACTCCTAATGCAGGAATGCTGGCAGAAACATATGGGATGGGATGATCCGTTGCCAATTGAGTTGCAAGAGAAATGGCAAATACTCGCAGCGGATTTCAATCAATTAGGTGTTTTGAAATTTCCTCGTAATGCTTCAGGACAAAACTTACCTACAAATTTGCACATTTTTTGCGATGCCTCTGGCAAAGCATATGGCGCTGCAGCCTACTTAGTCAATAGTGCACAATCAATTTTACTCACATCTAAAGCGAGAGTTGCTCCAATCAAGAAGAGATCTTTACCTCAAATGGAGTTAACTGCATTGCTAGTGGGAGTAAGATTGGCTCATTGCCTGACCAAGACACTCAATAATATTCACTTTGGTGAGATCGTAGTGTGGTCAGACAATGAGGCAGTCTTACAATGGGTAAGAAATAACAATAATAAAACTCCCTACGTTAGTAATCGCGTTAGGGAAATTCATGAATTATCTGCTGGATATAAATTCAGACATGTCCCCACTAAGGACAATCCTGCAGATTACTTATCAAGAGGTTTAACATTTAAACAGCTAAGTAAGTCTTCGATGTGGTTTAATGGACCTTCATGGCTTGTTAGTGGTCAGTGGCCCAAACAGAAACCACAAGTCATAGTGACCAGTATCACTACTCCCATGAAAGACCCAGAACCTCATCGAGTCTCAGCTATTAATCCTCACAATTATTCTAACTTGAGTAAGTTATTAAGAGTGACAGCACATGTGTTTGATTTTCTTGCCAAGATAGGAATCAAGCATAAGTTTCCCAATCCTATCATCTACTGGATCAAACGTGCACAACAAGAGACATATGGAAGTGAATATGAAAATCTTCCAGATAAATTAACCAAGTCTCTAGGTATCTGGTATGATACCAACACTCATAATATATTAAGGTGTGGAGGACGTTTGCTTCATGCAAAAATTGATTTGGACACAAAGAATCCAATCCTTCTACCACGTCACCACGTTATTACCAAACTTCTAGTTTTACATCACCATCAATATGGTACTTTGCATGGTGGAGTGTTAGACACTCTCACCGACCTCAGACAGAAATATTGGCTTCCTCAAGGTCGTCAAACTGTCAAATCAATTATTAAGTCCTGTATAATCTGTCAACGCTACGATGCTCGAGTGTGTCCTTACCCAGGACCTCCACCACTCCCTAAAGAGAGGGTAGTTCATCTTCGTCCGTTTGAGACCACTGGTGTCGATTACACAGGAGCCTTGCTTCTCACTGGCAATCCGGATAAGATACCAGTGAAAGCTTATATTTGCCTCTTCACATGTGCTACCACACGAGGCGTACATTTAGAAGTGACTTCTGACATGAGTGCTGAAGCCTTCATCCAAGCTTTTCGTAGATTTGCAGCTCGCAGATCCTGTCCCAAACTCATGATATCTGATAATGGCTCAAATTTTGTGGCAGGAGAAGCCTGCTTACGAGAGATATGGAATCATCCAGAAGTGCAGTCTGTCATGCAGAGACGACAATGCCACTGGAAATTTATTGCTCCCAGAGCCCCCTGGCAAGGTGGGTTCTACGAACGAATGATAGGGACTGTCAAGAAGTGTTTAAGGAAGACCTTGCATCGACAGAAAATTAGTTACTCAGAACTCCAAACACTCGTCGTGGAAATTGAGGCGCGAGTCAACAATCGCCCATTAACTTATCTATCAGATGATTTCTCACAGAGAGAGCCTCTGAGTCCCTCGCATTTAATACATGGAGGCCTGCTGAGCCCTCTGATACCTTTGGCAGAAGAGGACCCCGTCGATCCTTCCTATGTAACCAGGAGTGACTTAGTACAAAGTTACCAACATCTCTCTAGAGTAATTGAAAGGTGGAATGAGGTGTGGACTCGAGAGTACCTCACCGCTCTACGAGAGTACCACTATGGAGCTTCGAGCCCCTATAATAAAGTACAGCTTAAACCAGGAGACCTAGTATTAGTTGACAGTGATGGACCAAGGTCAGAATGGCCTATAGGCAAAATTGTTGCAATCCACCCAGATCACCAAGGTATCCTGAGAGTAGTACGAGTTTTGTGCAAAGGCACTACTACTCTAAAGACATTAGAGAAGTTGGTACCTCTCGAATTAGCAGAACGAGAGTGTTTATCAGAACCAGCTTCAACAGTTTCCGAGGACAACAATTCTGATCCACCGAGCACCCGCCCCACTAGAGCAGCTGCTCAACAATGTAAAAGGAAACTACAAGCCTATTATAGCTCTGACTAAGAGCAAATAATTTTTCATCCAATTTGAGTGATCATGATGATACTGTGTTGTGATGTCTAGTAACCAATCAGCTACAAGTCACAATGACCCAGACATTCACCTCACAGTAGAGTCTCAGTTACTTGAATTGTATGATTCAATCATTAACTTGTGTAAACTATTAATTATGACATTAAATTTTCATGTCTTAAATTCTTGTATGTCCTTGACATTTACGGGACATCCGTTGTGTGTGTACTAACATACTAACCTACTAACTTCGGGATAGGTACGTCAGTACTCAACATGGCACTGCGACCCGAGTTTTCTCCCCCCGGAGTTATGTTGGAAATTTCCAACACTTATCATCCATTATTATATTATGATAAATTACCATTAACTTACTAATTGCAGTAGCTCTTAACACCACTAACCGTAGTGTTAATATAAATTAATCTGAGCATATTGCTGATAATATTACTCCTGATAATGTAAATCAAGAGTTATTAATTGAAATTATTCAGTAACAGTTTTTATTCTGTTACGATCGAATGCTCTGGAGAAGTATAAATACATCTCCATTTCTCGCTAGAGATCATTTATCGAGAATATTATAATTATTAATTCCCTATAATTTCAACCCAGTTCATATTATCGCATTTCATCCATAATTGCGCGGAAAAGAATAATTTGTGTTTAATAATTTCCGTGGTGAATGCGAGAGCGGGGAGAGGGAGGCGGCGACGCCATTACAACAACAAGGCACGCGCACGAGACAGCGTGGAGAAGCACATGGCATTTGCTGAGAATTCTTATCGACAAGAATTACGTTGATACTCAGTTAATAAGTGGAATTTACTTGCCATGTGTTCTCTAGTGCCTCAGCAGTGAATAAAGCGTCTACAATTACCACCAGGACCCGTAATTAAGTGTGCACAGCAGTGAACACTGAGTCCAGCAGACGCTCATTTCGGCAAACCTTAGTACTCGGTTACGCTCACAGGTTTTTCTTTCTATTTTGATGCATCAAAGTAGATAGTACCTTAGTGAGTAGTTTGTCGTCATGAAGAATGAACATCCAATCAAACGTTAGTAATATTTATCACCAGCTCAGTTTCATGAATATCTGAACATAATTTGTAGCCTAGTCAATTGCTACTTTATATTTCTTGTATTACAGCGTGTATTTGAGACGCCAGCAAGATTCTCATCAATCGTGTTATTTACCTCGAGTTATTTCTCTATGGGGATTCCGTGACCACGAGGACGAATGATGAACTGGCGTTAGAAATCGTCTTACAGCTAAGACACATTTTCTTATAAATTTATTCAATTGATTATTGATTCTATAATTATTGCCAGATTTGGTAATTATGTTTATTTTTAACTGTGCTCAATATTTATGCTCAGTGATTAATGATGATTAATGATCTTAAATGAATATAATTTGATTACCATATATTTGAATATATTGTAGTTAGATTTACCATATTATTAACCATAATGAACTAGTGACGAACCACACTGGTTCCTAGATATATATGAACTTCTAGAAATAACCCCCCAATGTTGATATTTGAGGCTTTGGCTTTAATTAATAATTACAGTCTTCATTATTTTCAAGTGAATATCATTGAATGAGTTTCCATAGACACTGGTTCTCTGGTGTCATTCTAATGATCAATTTTATTTGTTTTCCCTCTTTTCTCAAAAGCGGGTGGTCCTTCGATTTATTTCAATACAATAATTAAATAATTTAATTTCTGAGTTCAAGCCCCAGATACCCAACACCGTGTGGCGTTGCAAAGTTTTGGTTTGTTGATATTTCGCAACATGATAATTGGCATGCCGATTTCCAATTAGTGTACGTGTGATGGTATCCATGGAAGATCGAGTGAATTAAAAAATTCTGCTTGATAATTAACCTCTTCATCTGCTTCCTCAACAGTGTCGACGGACTTGTATGTGCCTGACTCGCTTTGAATATTAGACTGAATAATATTGTTAAGTTCGTGAGCCGGATGCTTTGCAAATGTTGCACGTGGGAGTCTCAATGAATTGCATGTTCAATGGCAATTTTCAAAGCCGAAGTAGCAGTTCTTCCACCTGGTAGCAATGTCACAGCTATTCCGGACGATGCAAAAGCTAAGGCTATGCCATTTTGGGATCGAAATGCTGCCAGAATCAATCTAATTAGGAAGGTTTTACCAGTTCTTCCTGGAGCATCTAAGAAGATGTCTCCAAGCTCGTTATTGTCTGCTATTTGATTGTAAATACCTTTTCTCTCAAGCGTTAGATTAGGAAAATTTGATTGCACATACGACAACAGATCACCCGTGTTGTAAATTTGTTCACTACGCAATTCTACATTGAACGAAGCAGCAGCAGATCGATTCGGTGATGGCATTTCCAATTGATTGAGGACTTTGTTCGCGATGTCTAAGCACAAATCTTCAATCATTATCAACGCTTTGTTGTAGATTTCTGTTGTGAAATCCATGTTCACATTTGAATTTTCCTTACGTATTCGACGGACAATATCTTTAGCATGTACGATTTATATTTCTCCCATAACTCTGTTGGAGATGAAGGAGAGCCGGTGGTCAATATGATTGCAAATAATGCACGAATTTGATTTTTATGTGACGTGTTAGACGCGGCATTAATGCATACATCCGAGTGTCGGTCGTTCTCCAATTAATTCAGAGCTTGACATGCACTATGGAAAGTGGCATGTGTTACGCCGCTCACAAATCTCAATTGCTGCAAGACGTTGATCCATGCACATTTACCAACAGCATGCGAAGAAAGAAGCATTCATCTTGATTGGGATGCACAGTGGTTGTCTGCCTATCGTAGTTTATTTCAATATGCCAGGTTGTCCGTCGACTCGCTCTCCTCGTTTGCGTCGTTCAAATGATTTTCTACTGGCATTCCACGTGTAATACGTAGGCACTTCTGAATACAGCAGTGTTTTTGCAAACGCGTCATTTGACATAACGTGAAGAAAGCACATAACGTTATAGCCGGTGGATTCATAGCTGTTTGTTGCACATTTGCAGCTGTGAAATAACAGTGTTTTCCATTTTCATATTTTCAAAACAAAACCAAAAAATAATAACGAAATATTTAAATTCAAATGTAGCTCAATCGACACAACTCAATTTCATCACCAATTGTACTGAAAAATAAGAACAGTTAAAAAACGGAATGAAAAACAACGAAAAAAGAAACAAATGAACTATACTCATGAAATGAACACTATGGTAAACAACGCAGCTCAATTCGAACGCAATGTCACACAAAATAATTAAATCCAAATGGAAACAAATCAAAATCTATGAAAAATTAATTTATCAATGCAATCGGAAACATTGAAATGAAATCGTAACGTGTTTTGAATAGTGTGTGTTGCTCTTATGTGCAACAGACGGCACTGTTTAAAAAAAAATGTTTTTACCTGTCACAGATGTGGCATCTAAATAATAGGTATATAAAAACATGCACATATTCGAATGCAACGATGTCAAAATCCCTACTCCACCATCCCCCTTTTTTCAGATATTCCTGCGTTGGTCCTAAGCTTCTGGCTGGCCCACTAAGTGTTGCTTGTTTCTGTTTTACTTGGCAGAGTATGAGTATTCACGATTCCCTGTCCCCCAAGTCCTTCCCCCACCTCACCATTCTCTCCTCACCTTTTTCCTCAGTCTCCCCACAATTCCCTATTCCACCATCCCCTCTTTTTTTTCAAGGATATTCCTGTGTGGGCCCTATGCCTCTGGCTGACCCACTATGTGATATTTATTTCTGTTTTACTTGGGCGGAGTATGAGTATTTATGATTCAGATGGTCGCTTTAGTAAGATTTTGCCATATATGTTTTACAATTTCTTCTGCTCTGTTGAATCTAAATTGAAATCTTAATGGGATTGTAACTGTGCACTGTGTTAGATAATGTTCCAGTGGTCTGTCTGGCATTTCTCCATACTGCTGACATTTCCTCTCATCTTCCGGAACCTGTAAGCCTATTTCTTTATGCACATGGGTATCGAAGCAGAGGCGATGTAAGAGTACTTCTGTTGCTCTACTGCTCCCGTTTCATCAAACTAAGTGGTTCGTAGTCGGTTGAATTCTTGTACCATCCCGCAGATCCTGATGATGCACCTGGTGTGTTGTGGTCACTGTACATCTGTTTTTAATTACTTTCTTAATCTGTGATTGACTCTGTGGTATGTAAATGTCTACATTTCTTCTCTTAGTTGCAAGTTTTGTAGCTTCGTTTGCAACATCATTTCCTATTATTCCCACATGACTTGACACTGAGTTGATAAGTACGTGTTGGCCTTGTCGTTTGAGTGTTTGCATAAATA
>WNGS01130953.1:0-17516 GCA_020271785.1 Procambarus virginalis
TTAGTATGTTAAGATAAGCATCTTATTGCTTCGTAATTACAATTATTACCTAACCTAACCTATAATAGGTTAAGTAACAATTGTAATTACGAACGATAAGATGCTTATTTAACATACTAAATAGGTTGGTAAGGCCGGTGTTTTCTATGAACTCTTCAAGGGAAACTATTATGTTTAGTATGTCACCAATGCACGTAACTAATAGTCAATATTGGACTATACAATTTGCGAGGATTTGTTGATATATATATATATATATTTATATATATATATAATATATATATATATATAATATATATATATAATATATATATATATATATATATGTTGACCAGACCACACACTAGAAGTTGAAGGGACGACGACGTTTCGGTCCTTCCTGGACCATTCTCAAGTCGCTTGTGATGAGGAGGTAGAGAACGGGAAATAAATAGACAAGAGAGAGGTGAGGAGGAAAGTAAGGTGTAGAGAATAGTAGTAATAATGAGAACTGCAGAAGGCCTTTTGGCCCATACGAGGCAGCTCCCATTATAATCACAGAAGGAAAGGTAATAGGAATAAGCAGAGGATAGCAAGGGAGCGTAGGAGAAGACAATGAACAGAAAAAGGGGAGAAGAGAGAAAGAAAAGGAAAGAGAAAGAAAGATAAATGGAAGGGGTAAGCTTATGTTAAGTCACGTTTGTTAGAAGACTTAACGTGACTTGTTAGAAAGACAAACGTGACTTAACATAAGCTCTTCCCACAACCAAACCATCACCAGAGAAATCTTAGCAAACAACACAGTAATCATTGATAGATACAGCGACAGCAGGCGGCTTGACATCTGCGAGGCACTACACATCAAGAAGTCAACACCAGCAATCAACAGCCAATTAACACACAACAATATTCTACCCACTTCAAGACTCCGCTCCAATATAGAAACATCAAGAAATGTGGGCCAATAGGCCTTCTGCGGTTCTATTTGTACCCACTTCTGCAAATCTATACCCATTGTTCAGTGTTCTATGTTTTGTTGTAAGTTTGTTTTTCACCCCACTATTGTATTACATCACCTCACCCAAATGCAGGTATAAGAGCCAATGCTGTTTCAGGCATAAGTTGTGTGTGGATAAACTAAAGTCTTTGAAAATGTAATAAGTTTTACGAAACGCGCTCAAGTGTCGCGTCAGACTAGAAATAAAAATGAATTTTGGAGAATTGATTTTTCATTTACCGTCACCAGTAAAAGAAACATTAGGAAAATCGAGAAAATTCGTGTTAGAATTATTAATCTAACTTTTCGGTCATATTTAATAATATATATATATATATATATATATATATATATATATATATATATATATATATATATATATATATATATATATATATATATATATATATATATATATATATATTTATTTATTATTTTTTTTTTTTTAATTTGTGAGGGTACCATCTCTGGTGCCAATGTGGGGACCCATAGCCTCGGAGAAGAAAATAAAACGTATTCAGAGGAGACCTTGTGGTTTCTCACTGAACACTAATATTTTCTTCTCCTTCCACCCCCATTCTTTTGTATGTACACATATATATTTGCTTTATTTGAACTTTGTTACAAAAAAGGAGTTACATATAGGTTACAAAGATATTTTATCATAAGTTGTCGAGTTCCTCCAGCTCCTCAGATGGCGGGCAGGAACCCTGGATGCAGTGCGCATTTCCCCTCTGTATCGCCACGCTGAGGCGCTGGAAATATATATATATATATATATATATATATATTATATATATATATATATATATATATATATATATATATATATATATATATATATATATATATGTATCACTAAGAACTCTTTGATGTTCTCTTTCTTCTGTTTCTTCTGTTCTGTTCTCTTTGATGTATATCACTAAGAACTCTTATGATCATAGATCGCTCGTGACCAATGATCGTAGACGATCATTGGTGCGATGGTCACGGTACTGTGTACGTTTAGGGGTGATCCTGAACGGCATGGGTTCGAATCCTGGCCGGGTCAAAGAGTTCTTAGTGATATATGGCTTGCGCGTTCATGCAGCCTTCTCACACACACACACACACACACACACACGCACACGCGCTAGGGGACACAGGTGGAAACTGAGTGCCCAAATGAGCCAAAGAGATATTAGAAAGAACTTTTTTAGTGTCAGAGTGGTTGACAAATGGAATGCATTAGGAAGCGATGTGGTGGAGGCCAACTCCATACACAGTTACAAGTGTAGATATGATAGAGCCCAATAGGCTCAGGAAACTGTACACCTGTTGATTGATGGTTGAGAGGCGGGACCAAAGAGCCAGAGCTCAGCCCCCGCAAGCACAAGTAGGTGAGTACAACTAGGTGAGTACACACACACACACACACACACACATATATATATATATATATATATATATATATATATATATATATATATATATATATATATATATATATATATATTATAATATATCATGTGAGTTGGCAACAGTGGGGACAGCAGCGGGGCTTGCTAGTCACAGGTATTAGACCTGTGATATTCGACTCCACTTCCTGCTAGTGGAGGAAAGCTTGTGTTGTGTAGTTGCCAGAAAGTTCCTCTTTATTATTATATATGAATAATTATGTTTTATAGAAAAATCATTACCTCTGTTTATGCATGTAAATTTAATCATTCTTAATTAAGTTATTTTAATGTTTGTTTTTGCATTGTATTGTTGCTCATTAAGCAAGTTAATTTTGTATAAAGTTACCATTCGTTATGTTTCGTGGGAGCGAATGTGGAGCATCCTGACGCCACGTTAGTCAGTAGCTGGTAGACTGGCCTCGGGTCAACTGGTCTGATTACGGATAAGTCTGTTCTGTGTACTTTTCTGTTTATGTTTTAGTAGGTATATTTATCTGGGTAGCTAACCCTTGTTATATTATTACATAATAGTCCACCTGATTACTATTATATAAAAGTGAAACATTAAGTTAACATTAATACACATTTTTATGTTTATATAAATATTTTATATACATGTGTGATATTTTTTCCCTGGTGATTTTCTTTCTAATTATATTGTATGTACATAACTACGAGGTTACACTGGTTGCACGTGTGTAGATACAGATTCACATACATCTCCCTAGCATGTTAACTTCATGTCTCTGTAAGTGCAACGAACCGTATGTACAGGTACGTAACAATCAAAACACTCAGTAATATTCACTTTAGTGAGACAGTAGTGTGGTTAGACAATGAAGCAGTCTTACAGTGGATAAAAAACAACAACAATACTCCCTACGTCAGCAACAGACTCATGGAAATTCGAGAACTGTCTGCTGGTTACAAATTGAGACGTCCCCACCAAAGACAATCCAGCTGACCATTTATCCAGAGGTTAACTCTAAAACAGTTAGTTAAAACCGAGAAGTGGTTTACTGGACCCCAATGGTTGATTAGTGGTCAGTGGCCTAAACAAAGGCCACAAGTCATTGTGTCCAATACACTACCTGCTTTGTAGATCCAGAACGCCCTCGAATTTTAGCTATTAACCCGCATCATTACTCCAGTTTGGGCAAATTGCTAAGAGTTACTGAAATTTTACTAGACTTCCTCAACAAGATAGGGATTAAATATTGATTTCCCAGTCCAATCAAATACTGGGTCAAACAAGCTCAACAAGAGACTTATGGGAGAGAATATGAACAACTTCCAGATAAATAAACTAAGTCTCTGGGCATTTGGTTTGATTCAAGTAATCATAATATACTAAGGTGTGGAGGACGTCTGCCTCATGCTGAAATAAATTTAGATGCAAAGAATCCTATGCTTCTACCTCGTGACCACATCATAACTAAACTCATAGCTCTACATTACCATGAACATGGTTCACTACACGGTAGAGTGTTAGATACTCTAACTGATCTTAGACAGAAATTACAGCTTACGAGAAATATGGAACCATCTATAGGTGCATTCAGTGCTCGAACAGAGACAGTGCCACTGGAAATTTATTCTACCACGAGCCCCGTGGCAAGGTGGCTTTTATGAGCGCATGGTAGGGACGACCTTAAGAAAGGCACTTCACAGACAGAAAATTAGCCTTATTGAATTGCAAACCCTTGTCACAGAAATTGAGGCGCAAGTCAATAACAGACCATTGACCTATCCTTCAGATGATTTCTCCCAGAAAAACCCTTAAGCCCCTCTCATCTGATTCATGGTAGTCTTCTGAGTCCTGTAATATCTCTAGCAGACGAGGACCCAACTGACCCTTCATGTGTTAGAGCAAGTGACTTAGTGGAAAGTTACAAACACCTTTGGAGAGTGCTAGAAAAATGGAATGAAGTATGGACTCGTGAATATCTCACTGCTCTGAGAGAGTATCATTATGGAGCTGCAAGCCCATATAACAAAGTTCAACTCAAACCAGGTGATCTAGTCTTAGTAGACAGTGATAGACCCAGGTCAGATTAGCCTCTAGGCAAAATTGTTGATGTTCATCCTGATCGCCAAAGTATATTACGAATAGTTAAGGTTCAGTGTTGTGGCACTACTACTTTAAAAACCCTAGAAAACTAATACCTGTAGAATTAGCGGAACATGTATGTTTTACAGACGTACCTGTACCCCAAGTTTCAGAGGACAGTGATTCTGTCCAACAGAGCACAAGACCATCTAGAGTCGCTGCTCAGCAATGTAAGCTGAAACTCGAGCAATATTTTGTTCCTGCCTGAGTGCAGAGAATTCATCATTTCAGTTTAAGGTGATCGTGATGTGCTTGTGATTGGTTGATGTCCAGTAACTCGACAGCTACAAGTCACAATGACCTTAGAGAGTAACTTCACTGTAGTATCGAAGTCTCCTTGATCTTGAACAACCTAATCATTAATATTTTCATTCTTTAATTAATGTATAACAATGTAGATTACAGTTTATACAGCATTATCATTTTGTCTCATTACAGATCAAAACCATCTGTTCTTTAGAATATTTCGGAGTTTGCAGAACCATTCAGTGACTAAGTAATTCAACCATCACACGTCATAGTGACCTTGGTCATTGAATCTAATGTAGGCTTTAGAGAGTTCTTGATTATAGATGACTTAATCATTCAATATTTTCAATACTTAATTGATGTTCCCATAATGACTTTGAGTCACATCTGTGCCTAGAGGCTAATGTAGATTACAGTTTATACAGCATTATCATTTTGTCTCATTACAGATCAAAACCATCTATTCTTTAGAATATTTCGGAGTTTGCAGAACCATTCAGTGACTAAGTAATTCAACCATCACACGTCATAGTGACCTTGGTCATTGAATCTAATGTAGGCTTTAGAGAGTTCTTGATTATAGATGACTTAATCATTCAATATTTTCAATACTTAATTGATGTTCCCATAATGACTTTGAGTCACATCTGTGCTGCAGATTCGGGACATCCGTTATGTGCGTACTAACATACTAACATGCTAACCCATGAATATAACTTCTGAGTAGAGAGACAGGTACGTGAGTACTAAAACCTGAACTGTGACCCGAGATCTCTTCCCCTGGAGTTATGTTGGAAATATTCAACACTTACCTAGCTAGAGCGAAGCGGTCATCTTACCGACCAGGTGGTGCACGGAATTTACTTAATTTAACGGGCCATTCAGAGGACATTTATGCTGCAACGAGTGTCTGGGCACCGCAGTGACTCTAGCATTGATCAAATAGTCGATTCGGTGAGCACCAACTGGTTAGGTTGCATTGTTTTGTACTTATTGAGATCTCTTTAAGATAAATGTGTAAACTTGCTCGTCATTATGACGTATGTCTCGTCTTATTAACAAAAAGTAAGCCCCATTCTGGACTACGTTCTCCCATTTATTTAGAGATAGAAAAAATTTAATTTCGAAGTAGACAGTTTTTACAAATCCATTGTAATTTCAACTCGTGCCAGAACAACACGAGGGAAGATAAGCCTTTCCTCCATGCGTGATCCAGGACCGCGTGTCTAGACAAGCCTAGTGAAGCGTCTCCTTTGATGCCCACTTCTATCTCGTCCTTACAGCTAAGTTGTCTTAATTATTTTGTAGTACTAACCATTAGTGCATTATCGATCTTCCAAATAAGATCGTTTTCATTTAAAAACAGTTTATTAGCCTTTTAATATTTACAGATATCCTCCATATATCTTAATGGCGCAATGATGTCAATTGACATTTATTTCATTGTATAATAATATAATTTCATATCTATGATTTATTCTGATGAAGAACCAGCATCGGATGATTGTGCTAGTTACATTTTAGTTTCTTAGCGCCTGTACCCCCCAATTTGTGCGAGTGAGACTGACTCTTAATTTTACTATAATATACAATCTTATTAATGTTTTCATATTACATTATCAATTCCTTAAAAATCATAGGTTCGTGGATTTAATTTCAATACATTTGCTCATTTCAATCTCATGCTCATCCCCTTTTTCACAAAAGGGATGATCCTTCACAGCTATCGAATATATGATAATTTTGATTAATATATTTGAGTTAAATTTTCCCACAGTTGGTGGCAGTGGTGGTTGATTGTTGTGGTTGGTGGCAGTGGTAGTTTATTTTTGTGGTTGGTAGCAGTGGTGGTTGAATGTTGTTATTGGTGGAAGTAGTGATTGATTGTTGTGATTGGTGACAGTGGTTGGCAGCATTGGTGGTTGATGGTTGTGGTTGGTAGAAGTGATAGTTGAAGGCAGTGGTTGGTGGTGGTAATGGTTGTTGTTGGTGGTAGTAGTGGTTGATTCGTGTGGTAGTGTTAGGGGTGCTTGAGGGTTGTGGTTTTAGGCAATGGTGGTTGATACTTGTGGTTAGTGGAAGTAGTGGTTTTTGTTGGTGGAAGTAGTGTTATTTTTTTTTTTTTTTTTTTTTTT
This sequence comes from Procambarus virginalis, assembly GCA_020271785.1. NCBI lineage: Eukaryota > Metazoa > Arthropoda > Malacostraca > Decapoda > Cambaridae > Procambarus > Procambarus virginalis. Next base: position 6,910 of record WNGS01130953.1, read on the forward strand.
AGATATATACAAGAGTTGTTACATTCTTGTACAGCCACTAGTACACGTAGCGTTTCGGGCAGGTCCCTGGAATACGATCCCCTGCCGCGAAGAATCGTTTTTTCATCCAAGTACACATTTTACTGTTGCGTTAAACAGAGGCTACAGTTAAGGATTTGCGCCAGAAAATCCTCCCCGGCCGGATACGAACCCATGACAGCGCTCGCGGAACGCCAGGCGAGCGTCTTACCACTACACCACGGAGACTGGTATTCATCCATTTGTCGGTGGATGATATCAGTGGTGGTTAATCGTTATCGTTGCTGACAGTGGTGGTATTTTTTTGGTGGGTGGTGGCGATGGTGATTGATTGTTGACAGGGTATTGGAATTGACAGGGTGGACAAAGACAAACTCTTCAGCACGGGTGGGACACGAACAAGGGGACACAGTTGTGGTTGGTGGCACAGGTGTACAGGAACCTGTACACCTGTTGATTAACTAGGTGAGTACAACTAGGTGAGTACAGTCGAAACTTAGTACTCAGATGAGCCACAGAGACGTTAGAAAGATTTTTCAGTGTCAGAGTAGTTAATAAATGGAATGAACTAGGAAGTAATGTTGTGGAGGCTGACTCCATACACAGATTCAAATGTAAATATGATTGAGCCCAGTAGGCTCAGGAATCTGTACACCAGTTGATTGACTGTTGATAGGCGGGACCATAGAGACAAAGCTCAACCCCCGCAAGCACAATTAGGTGAGTACAATTAGGTGAGTACAATTAGGTGAGTTTACACACACACACACACACACACACACACACACACACACACACACACACACACACACACACACACACACACACACACACACACACACAGTCTTGGGTCAGCTTTGATCGTGAGCAGACGTGTAGGTTCAGCGGTCCGCGTTAACCGAGGGAACAATAGGGTCAAGGGAGCGGGTGTACTGTGCAGTGAGAATTGGGACAGTGTAAATTGAACAGTGGCATTGTAATGCAACACATTGATCACATCTCGTGGTGAATTATCTTAGTGATTTTGGAGAAGATAGCTAGTGAAGATCGACTTCTTGAGGCAGCATCAGTCGCATCAGCCGGACCCACGTGGAGACCTGAAGACCTCACAGGATTACCGACGACCTGCTGTGTATTCACCTAGAGTGCTTGTGGGGGGCTGGCTGGTAAGTGTCTCTCATAAGTCTCCAACAGTGTGCAAGGTTTATAATATCATATCATAGACACTATTGCATTCCATTCAATAATACAATCGTAATAATACAATCGTGGTAGACAGGTAACAGGGACAGAAACTGTGAGCTCACTAGGAACCCAGATAAGCCACTAATCCCCCCCCCCCCCGCCGTAATCTGAAGACTACACCTCACCCACCTCCTCTTGACGCCCTTTCTCACTCTCCCAACACCCCCCCCCCCCCCACCACCGACTCTCCCAAAACACTCCCCCCCCACCACACCCACTCTCACACTAGGACTATTCTTGGTCTCTCTCTCTCTCTCTGCTCTCTCTCTTGCTCTCTCTCTTTTGATAAGGGCAAAATGGCAGGTGGACGCAACAGGGACACAGGGAATAGCCAGAGTGACCAAACGAAGGACATGTTAACCCAAGTTCTGGAGGAATTCAGGAAGGAGATGCAGGAAATGAGGATTACAATTAACAACCTACAAAGTGAGCTGACATCAGCAAGGGAGGAGATCAAATCCCTCACAGAGAAAAATAAAGAGACCGACATCAGATTATCATCCAAAGGATGATTACATTGGAAGGAAATGCCTCTGTACCTGAAACTTTTGCAGACATACTGAAAAAGAGCTCAGAAGCTATGGACACAGTGAGAGAGGTAGCTATGCAAGCAGCCACATCACAGGAAGCAGCAAGGTGCACCACTCAGCTGCTGGAGAGAAAAAGATCAGTGGTAGTTGTAGGCATCAATGAACAGGAAGGATCCAACAGGCAAGAATGGAATAGCAAGGATAGAGAGGCAGTACAGGGGCTACTGAAGGGGTAACAGATGGAAGGGGCTGAAAGAAACATTGAGAAGGTTTTCAGGTTGGGCTGGTACAACAAGGACAGAAACCGACTTGTAAAGGTGGTGTTTACAAACGAAACCATGAAGGAGGATATTCTCGAAAGGAAGAGTCGACTGCAACATGTGGAGGGATACAAGAACGTATTCCTGCAGAGGGACAGGACGAACGAGGAGAAAGCCAGGGCAGCAGAGGCAAGAAGGAAACGCAGGGAGAGAGGAAGAAACCAAGAAATCACAGCCCCCAACACAACAGTCCTAGAGACAGGAGGCGAACCCAAAACCAGCATCCCAGCAACACCAGAGGGGAGGGCAACACCACCACCCCTCTCTGCATAGAAACCCTCCCTTCCCCCTCACCCTACCTGCCCCCACCCAACCCTCCCTCCCCCCCCACCCCATTCTTACTCTGTCACCCCTTCCCCATTCCCATCCTTTCCCCCCTCCCACCTTCCCCCCCCCCTGTCCCCACTCCCCCTTCATCCCATACCCTGCCTATCTCTCCTCCCCCCTAACCCCGTATTCTCCATGTACCCCCTATCTCCTTAACTCACACCCTACCTGTCCCCCCTTCTCTGAAACCCTCACCCCTCACCCCAAACTCCTCTGAGACTCTGCAAACCACCTCACAGATCTTCTCACCCACAGAACAGCTTCCCACACCAGCAGAATGCTCGCCAAGAATGGGACAAGAAAATGAACTGAAGAAAGTGAGCTTCAAGGCAATGTACACTAACATAGATGGGATTACAAATAAAACAAGTGAACTCGGAGAATGGGCACTAGAAGAAAACCCAGACATAATAGCACTCACAGAAACAAAGTAACAAACACCATAACAAATGCAGTGTTTCCACAGGGCTACTATGTAGTGAGGAAAGAGAGAGAAGGGAGAGGAGGAGGTAGTGTAGCTTTGCTACTAAGAGAAGGTTGGAGTTTCGAAGAGATGGTAATTCAGAACTGGGAAGGTTTCAGTGACTACATATCAGGCACCATAGCAACTGGAGGACAGAAAATTATAGTAGTAGTCATATATAACCCTCCACCGAATGACAGAAGACCCAGACAGGAATATGATAGAAACAACTTGGCCACCATCAATATAATAGAGAGAGCAGCTTCTGTGGCTAGCAGGAACGGATCCAAGCTACTAATCATGGGAGACTTCAACCGTGGAAAGATAGATTGGGGGAACAGAGACCCACATGGAGGCCCAGACACATGGAGAGCTAAGCTGCTGGATGTGGCAACAAGAAACTTTCTAAGTCAACAGGTCAAGGGACCGACAAGAACGAGAGGAGGGGATGACCCAGCCTTGCTTGATCTGATATTTACCCAAAATGAGTCGGATATAAGGGAAGTTAAGTTGGAAGCCCCATTGGGAATGAGTGATCAGAGTGTATTGAGCTTTGAGTACCTGGTTGAGCTAGGAAATATCACCCCCAAAAAAGACCTGGGAACCAAAGAGCTGGCGTACCGAAAGGGAAACTATGAGGAGATGAATAAATTCCTATGGGATATACATTGGGACACAGAACTCGGAACCAAGTCCTTACAAAACATGATGGACTATGTCACCCAAAATGTCAGGAGGCTGTAAGCAGGTTTGTCCCAGCCCAACAGGAAAAAACAGAGAAGCAAAGGAAGAATCCGCGGTTTAATAGGGAATGTATGAAAGCAATGGAGCTGATCAAAAGGCCATGGAGGAACTTCCGTAATAACAGAACACCAGAAAGTAGAGAGAGATACCAGAGAACCAGAAACGAGTATGTCAGTGTGAGAAGAGCAGCTGAGAAAAGGTATGCAAATGATATAGCTAATAAAGCCAAGACTGAACCAAAGCTACTACACAGTCACATCAGGAGGAAGACAACAGTGAAGGAACAGGTGATGAAACTTAGGGTGGGCGAGGACAGGTACACAGAGAATGACAAAGAGGTATGTGAAGAACTCAACAAAAGGTTCCAGGAGGTCTTTACAATAGAACAGGGAGTTGTCACGGCGCTAGAAGAGGTGGCAGCAAACCAGGTGACCTTGGATAGGTTCGAAATTACAAGAGATGAGGTCAAAAAGCACCTATTGGAGCTGGATGTGAGAAAAGCTGTTGGGCCGGATGGAATCTTACCATGGGTATTGAAAGAGTGTGCAGGGTGAGACCTCAGAATGGCGTGAAGTCACCAGTGGAGTCCCACAGGGCTCTGTGCTTGGACCTATCCTGTTTCTGATATACGTAAATGATCTCCCAGAGGGTATAGACTCATTCCTCTCGATGTTTGCTGACGACGCCAAAATTATGAGAAGGATTAAGACAGAGGAGGACAGTTTGAGGGTTCAAGAAGACCTGGACAAGCTGCAGGAATGGTAGAACAAATGGCTGTTAGAGTTTAACCCAAGCAAATGTAATGTAATGAAAATAGGGGTAGGAAGCAGGAGACCAGATACAAGGTATCACTTGGGAGACGAAATATTTCAAGAGTCAGAGAGAGAGAAAGACCTGGGGGTTGATATCACACCAGACCTGTCCCCTAAACCTCATATCAAGAGGATAACATCAGCAGCATATGCCAGGTTGGCTAACATAAGAACGGCCTTTAGAAACTTGTGTAAGGAATCTTTCAGAACACTATATACCACATATGTCAGACCAATCCTGGAGTATGCGGCTCCAGCATGGAGTCCATATCTAGTCAAGCATAAGACTAAACTGGAAAAGGTTCAAAGGTTTGCCACCAGACTAGTACCCGAGCTGAGAGGTATGAGCTACGAGGAGAGACTACGGGAATTGAACCTCACTTCGTTGGAAGACAGAAGAGTTAGGGGGGACATGATCACCACATTCAAGATTCTCAAGGGAATCAACAGGGTTGATAAAGACAGGCTTTTTAACACAAGGGGCACACGCACTAGGGGACACAGGTGGAAACTGAGTGCCCAAATGAGCCACAGAGATATTAGAAAGAACTTTTTTAGTGTCAGAGTGGTTGACAAATGGAATGCATTAGGAAGTAATGTGGTGGAGGCTGACTCCATACACAGTTTCAAGTGTAGATATGATAGAGCCCAATAGGCTCAGGAACCTGAACACCTGTTGATTGACGATTGAGAGGTGGGACTAAAGAACCAGAGTTCAACCCCCGCAAGCACAACTAGGTGAGTACACACGCACACACACACACACACACTTTTTTAGTGCCAGAGTGGTTGACAAATGGAATGCATTAGGAAGTGATGTGGTGGAGGCTGACTCCATACACAGTTTCAAGTGTAGATATGATTGAGCCCAGTAGGCTCAGGAATCTGTACACCTGTTGATTGACGTTTGAGAGGCGGGACGAAAGAGTCAGAGCTCAATCCTCGCAAACACAACTAGGTGAGTACACACACAAACACAAACAGCTTCAAGTGTAGATATGATAGAGCTAAGAAGGCTCGGGAACCTGTTCATTAGTTGATTGACAGTTGAGAGGTGGGACCAAAGAGCCAGAGCTTAACCCCCACAAGCACAATTAGGTAAATACACACACAGGGCGCCCCAGTGGCTGAATGCATGCATCCCGTTCTCGCACTTGCTTATAGTCAATATCTTGTTTATGAATAAGTGCATATGTGACATACTAATTTATTGTGAATATTTGAGTTTACCTTGAAAAGCTGAACAGAAAACCACAAATTAACCTAACCTTCTTAGTATGTTAAGATATTACAATTAGTACTGAGCCTATACCTATATTGATATTACAATTTTATAAAAATAATAAAACAAAACTGAAACATATAAATAAATTGTAAAGTAACTCAGGATATTGTCAATTTTTGTATAAAATCTCTATTGTTTAATAAAACTGAGAGAAAAAGTTAGTGCCTTGGAAAAAAATATGGCTTGAAATATGTCACATATGTACTTATTTATAAGCAAAATAATGACTATATGCAGTAAGTCATATATGTGCTGTCTTGTGCGAGAGCAGGTTGCTGAATGGATATCACTCTGGATGCATAGATCTAGGGACATGGGATCGATTCTGGAAATATGGCAGAAATAAATGGGCAAAAGTTATTTTCACCCTGATGCCTCTGTTATTTAGCAGCAAACAGATACCTGGGAGTTAGACAGTTGCTACGCGCTGCTTCCTGTGTGTGTGTGTGTACTCACCTAGTTGTGTTTGTGGGGGTTGAGCTCTGGCTCTTTGGTCCAGCCTCTCAACCGTCAATCAACAGGTGTACAGATTCCTGAGCCTATTGGGCTCTATCATAGCAACACTTGAAACTGTGTATGGAGTCAGCCTCCACCACATTACTTCCTAATGCAATCCATTTTTCAACCACTCTGACCCTTAAAAAGTTCTTTCTAATATCTCAGTGGCTCATTTGGGCACTCAGTTTCCACCTGTGTCCCCTAGTGCGTGTGCCCCTTGTGTTAAATAGCCTGTCTTTATCAACCCTGTCGATTCCCTTGAGAATCTTGAATGTGGTGATCATGTCCCCCCTAACTCTTCTGTCTTCCAACGAAGTGAGGTTTAATTCCCGTAGTCTCTCCTCGTAGTTCATACCTCTCAGCTCGGGTACTAGTCTGGTGGCAAACCTTTGAACCTTTTCCAGTTTAGTCTTATGCTTGACTAGATATGGACTCCACGCTGGAGCCGCATACTCCAGGATTGGTCTGACATATGTGGTATATAATGTTCTGAAAGATTCCTTACACAAGTTTCTAAAGGCCGTTCTTATGTTAGCCAACCTGGCATATGCTGCTGATGTTATCCTCTTGATATGAGCTTCAGGGGACAGGTCTGGCGTGATATCAACCCCCAGGTCTTTCTCTCTCTCTGACTCTTGAAGTATTTCATCTCCCAAATGATACCTTGTATCTGGTCTCCTGCTTCCTACCCCTATCTTCATTACATTACATTTGCTTGGGTTAAACTCTAACAGCCATTTGTTCGACCATTCCTGCAGCTTGTCCAGGTCTTCTTGAAGCCTCAAGCTGTCCTCCTCTGTCTTAATCCTTCTCATAATTTTGGCGTCGTCAGCAAACATTGAGAGGAATGAGTCTATACCCTCTGGGAGATCATTTACGTATATCAGAAACAGGATAGGTCCAAGTACAGAGCCCTGTGGGACTCCACTGGTGACTTCACGCCATTCTGAGGTCTCACCCCTCACTGTAACTCTCTGCTTCCTATTGCTTAGGTACTCCCTTATCCACTGGAGCGCCCTACCAGTTACTCCTGCCTGTTTCTCCAGCTTATGCATCAACCTTTTATGGGGTACTGTGTCAAAGGCTTTCCGACAGTCCAAAAAAATGCAGTCCGCCCATCCTTCTCTTTCTTGCTTAATCTTTGTCACCTGATCGTAGAATTCTATCAAGCCTGTAAGGCAAGATTTACCCTCCCTGAACCCATGTTGATGGGTTGTCACGAAGTCTCTTCTCTCCAGATGTGTTACTAGGTTTTTTCTCACAATCTTCTCCATCACCTTGCATGGTATACAAGTTAAGGACACTGGCCTGTAGTTCAGTGCCTCTTGTCTGTCACCCTTTTTGTATATTGGTACTACATTAGCAGTCTTCCATATTTCTGGTAGGTCTCCCGTTTCCAGTGACCTACTATACACTATGGAGAGTGGCAAGCAAAGTGCTCCTGCACACTCTTTCAATACCCATGGTGAGATTCCGTCCGGCCCAACAGCTTTTCTCACATCCAGCTCCAATAGGTGCTTCTTGACCTCATCTCTTGTAATTTCGAACCTATCCAAGGTCACCTGGTTTGCTGCCACCTCTCCCAGCGCCGTGACATCTCCCTGTTCTATTGTAAAGACCTCCTGGAACCTTTTGTTGAGTTCTTCACACACCTCTTTGTCATTCTCTGTGTACCTGTCCTCGCCCACCCTAAGTTTCATCACCTGTTCCTTCACTGTTGTCTTCCTCCTGATGTGACTGTGTAGTAGCTTTGGTTCGGTCTTGGCTTTATTAGCTATATCATTTTCATACCTTTTCTCAGCTGCTCTTCTCACACTAACATACTCGTTCCTGGTTCTCTGGTATCTCTCTCTACTTTCTGGTGTTCTGTTATTACGGAAGTTCCTCCATGCCCTTTTGTTCAGCTCCTTTGCTTTCATACATTCCCTATTAAACCACGGATTCTTCCTTTGCTTCTCTGTTTTTTCCTGTCGGGCTGGGACAAACCTGCTTACAGCCTCCTGACATTTTTGGGTGACATAGTCCATCATGTCTTGTACGGACTTGGTTCCGAGTTCTGTGTCCCAATGTATATCCCATAGGAATTTATTCATCTCCTCATAGTTTCCCTTTCGGTACGCCAGCCCTTTGGTTCCCAGTTCTTTTTTGGGGTGATAATTCCTAGCTCAACCAGGTACTCAAAGCTCAATACACTATGATCACTCATTCCCAATGGGGCTTCCAACTTAACTTCCCTTATATCCGACTCATTTAGGGTAAATATCAGATCAAGCAAGGCTGGTTCATCCCCTCCTCTCATTCTTGTCGGTCCCTTGACGTGTTGACTTAGAAAGTTTCTTGTTGCCACATCCAGCAACTTAGCTCTCCATGTGTCTGAGCCTCCATGTGGGTCTCTGTTCCCCCAATCTATCTTCCCATGGTTGAAGTCTCCCATGATTAGTAGTCTGGATCCGTTCCTGCTAGCCACAGAAGCTGCTCTCTCTATTATATTGATGGTGGCCAAGTTGTTTCTATCATATTCCTGTCTGGGTCTTCTGTCATTCGGTGGGGGGTTATATATGACTACTACTATAATTTTCTGTCCTCCAGTTGCTATGGTGCCTGATATGTAGTCACTGAAACCTTCACAGTTCTGAATTACCATCTCTTCGAAACTCCAACCTTCTCTTAGTAGCAAAGCTACACCACCTCCTCCTCTCCCTTCTCTCTCTTTCCTCACTACATAGTAGCCCTGTGGAAACACTGCGTTTGTTATGATTTTCGTTAGCTTTGTTTCTGTGAGTGCTATTATGTCTGGGTTTTCTTCTAGTGCCCATTCTCCGAGTTCACTTGTTTTATTTGTAATCCCATCTATGTTAGTGTACATCGCCTTGAAGCTCACTTTCTTCTGTTCATTTTCATGTCCCTTTCTTGGCGAGCATTCTGCTGGTGTGGGAAGCTGTTCTGTGGGTGAGAAGATCTGTGAGGTGGTTTGCAGGGTCTCAGAGGATTTTGGGGTGGGGGGTGGGGGTTTAAGGGAAGGGGGGACTGGTAGGGTGTGGGTTAAGGAGATAGGGGGGACATGGAGGATACGGGGTGAGGGGGGAGGATGGATAGGGAGGGTATGGGATGAAGGGGGAGGGGGGGCAGGGGGGCAAGGTAGGAGGGGGAACATGATGGGAATGGGGAAGGGGTGTCAGGGTCAGAATGGGGTAGGGGGGGGAGGGAGGGTTGGGTGGGGGCAGGTAGAGTGAGGGGAAGGGAGGGTTTCTATGCAGAGGGGGGTGGTGGTGTTGCCCTCCCCTCTGGTGTTACTGGGAAGCTGGTTTTGGGTTCCCCTCTTGTTTCTGGGACTGTTGTGTTGGGGGCTGTGATTTCCTAGTTTGCTCCTCTCTCCCTGCGCTTCCTCCTTGCCTCTGCTGCCCTGACTCTCTCCTCCTTCGTCCTGTCCCTCTGCAGGAATACTTTTTTGTATCCCTCCACATGTTGCAGACGACTCATATTTTCTTTCGAGAATATCCTCCTTTGTGGTTTCGTTTCTGAACACCACCTTTACAAGTCGGTTTCTGTCCTTGTTGTACCAGCCCAACCTGAAAACCTTAAGTGTGTTAGTGTTCAGGTGAACCTTGCCTTTGTGTGTTAGTGTTCAGGTGTGTCTTGTTTGGGGGTGTGGAGGGGAAGCACACGTGAGCACGAGCTCCACGAAAATCAATATATCTAGAAATATTTCAGTAATACAGGAACTAAACACAGTCAGATTTCTCATAAAGTGCGTCTCAACATATTAAATAATATACGAAAATCATTGCCATCAGACTTTGTGTTTTCAGGAAACAACAAGTGACTTTCTTGTGGAGTCAACCTCGTGGTGCCAGAGCCCATCCCATAGACCCACGTCCTGTGTGTCCACCGTGTGTGCATGGTTACTAGCAATTGATTTCCAACAAGTGTAATAGGGGAATGTGGATCTAGAAATTAATAATAGAGAAAGTGAATACTATTGCAAGTCGGAAATAGAGCAGAAAATCCCTAATAGCTATACAGACAAACTAATATAACAGTGTTATAACCCAAGTAACTGGCAACTGACGGATCCAGCCGCGGTCTGGGACAACACCGTGTCTACTGTACAGCCTCTGGGAACCTCATCCTCGACTGTGCGATAAGTACTGACCATACAGTAGAACAAATAAACATATATATTATTGTAAATATACGGTATACATATAATATTATAAATATTATAAATATTATAAATAACAGCAAAACAAGGCAAAATGGGAGTAAAGAAACAAATTTGTGGCCACTGTAATAACTCCTTAAAGTCGAAGGCAACGGGAATTGAATGTTATATATGCAAGAATAGATTCCATTCGGCTTGCACAG
>WNGS01130958.1:0-13442 GCA_020271785.1 Procambarus virginalis
CAGTTTTTATTCGTTACGATCGAATGCTCTGGAGAAGTATAAATATTATCTCCATTTCTCGCTAGAGATCATTTATCGAGAATATTATAATTATTAATTCCCTATAATTTCAACCCAGTTCATATATCGCATTCATCCATAATTGCGCGGAAAAGAATAAATAATTTGTGTTTAATAATTTCCGTGGTGAATGCGAGAGCGGGGAGAGGGAGGCGGCGACGCCATTATTACAACAACAAGGCACGCGCACGAGACAACGTGGAGAAGCACAAGGCTTTGCTGAGAATTCTTATCGACAAGAATTACGTTGATACTCAGTTAATAAGTGGAATTTACTCGCCTAAGTGTTCTCTAGTGCCTCAGCAGTGAATAAAGCGTCAACAATTACCACCAGGACCCGTAATAAGTGTGCACAGCAGTGAACACTGAGTCCGGCAGACGCTCATTTCGGCAAACCTAGTACTCGGTTACGCTCACAGGTTTTTTCTTTCTATTCTGATGCATCAAGTAGATAGTACCTTAGTGAGTAGTTTGTCGTTATGAAGAATGAATACCAACAATCAAACGTTAGTAATATTTATCACCCAGCTCAGTTTCATGAATATATGAACATAATTTGTAGCCTAGTCAATTGCTACTTATATTTCTTGTATTACAGCGTGTATTTGAGATGCCAGCAAGATTCTCATCAATCGTGTTATTTACCTCGAGTTATTTCTCTATGGGGATTCCGTGACCACGAGGACGAATGATGAACTGGCGTTAGAAATCGTCTTACAGCTAAGACACATTTTTCTTATAAATTTATTCAATTTGATTATTGATTCTATAATTATTGCCAGATTTGGTAATTAATGTTTATTTTTAACTGTGCTCAATATTTATGCTCAGTGATTAATGATGATTATAATATAATTTGATTACCATATATTTGCATATATTGTAGTTAGATTTACCATATTATTAACCCCTAATGAACTAGTGACGAACCACACTGGTTCCTAGATATATATGAACTTCTAGAAATAACCCCCCAATGTTGATATTTGAGGCTTTGGCTTTAATTAATAATTACAGTCTTCATTATTTTCAAGTGAATATTCATTGAATGAGTTTCCATAGACACTGGTTCTCTGGTGTCATTCTAATGATCAATTTTATTGTTTTCCCTCTTTTCTCAAAAGCGGGTGGTCCTTCGATTTATTTCAATATAATAATTAAATAATTTATTTTCTGAGTTCAAGCCCAGATACCCAACAACAGCCGCTGTTGTTCCGGCTGATGTGGCACCAGCCGATGATCCTGCAATCTGACGGCACAGCTGGTGGTGTGCCAAGCTGAGCATGCCCTGGGGGCCGAGCACAGCTGCGGCTGTTCCGGCTGATGTGGTCTCAGCCGATGAGCCAGCAACTGTTGGCGCAGCTGGTGGTATTCCAAGCTGAGCATGACCCTGGGGGCCGAGCACAGCTGCTGCTGTTCCGGTGGATGTGGTCCCAGCCGATGTCTAGCAGCTGTGGGCACAGCTGGTGGTGTTCCAGCTGTGCATGACCCTGGGGGGCTAAGCACAGCTGCTGTAGTTCCGGTGAAGTGGTACCGCCAGCTGACGGCACAGCTGGCGGTGTTCCAGCTGAGCGTGCCCCCGGGAGCCAAGCACAGCTGCTGATGCTCCGGCGGAGGTGGTCCCAGCCGATGGTTCAGCAGACGAGGACACAGCTGGTGGTGTCCTATTATTAATCTTATTTTCCCCATTTTAGTTCTTGTTATAATTTTATTTAATATTTATTTCTTTAATTTTATAATTTTATTGTATTTGTTCTAGTTCCCAGCCGACGATCTAGCAGCTGAAGGCTCAGCTGGTGAAGTTCCGAGCTGAGCATGACACTGGGGGCCAAGTACAGCTGCTGCTGTTCCGGCTGATGTGTTCCCAGCCGATGATCCAGCAGCTGTCGGCACAGCTGGCGGTGGGCCAGCTGAGCATGCCCTGGGGGCCAAGCACAGCTGCTGTTGTTCCGGCTAATGTGGTCCCAGCCGATGATCCAGCATGCCGCTGGCACACCTGGTGGTGTTTATTATCAGTCCCGGCTGATGTGGTCCCAGCCGATGATCCAGCAGCTGGCGGTGTGCCAGCCGAGCATGCCCTGGGGGACAAGCACAGCTGCTGTTGTCCCGGCTGACGAGGTCCCAGCTGATGATCCAGCACGCCGATGGCACACCTGGTGGTGTCACAGCTGTGCACGACCCCGGGGGGCCAAGCACTGCTGCTGTTGTTCCGGCTACTGTGGTACCAGCCGATGCTCCAACACCTGATGCCACAGCTGGTGGCATTTCAGAGCTGAGCATGGCCCTGGCGGCCAAGCACAGCTGCTGTTGTTCCGGCGGAGGTGTTCCCAGCCGATGATCCAGCAGCTGATGGCACAGCTGGTGGTGTTACAGCAGGGCATGCCCCTGGGGGCCAAGCAGAGCTGCCGATGTTGCGGCGGAGGTGGTCCCAGCCGACGCTCCAGCAGCTGAGGGCACAGCTGATGGTGTTCCAGCTATGAATGCCTCTGAGGGGCTAAGCACAGCTGATGTCCCAGCCGATGATCCAGCACGCCCATGGCACACCTGGTGGTGTCCCAGCTGTGCACGTCCCGGGGGCCAAGCTCTGCTGCTGTTGTTCCGGCTGCTATGGTACCAGCCGATGTTCCAGCACCTGATGCCCTGAGGGGCTAAGCACAGCTGATGTAGTTCCGGCTGATGTCCCAGCCGATGATCCAGCACGCCCATGGCACACCTGGTGGTGTCCCAGCTGTGCACGACCCCGGGGGCCAAGCTCTGCTGCTGTTGTTCCGGCTGCTGTGGTACCAGCCGATGTTCCAGCACCTGATGCCACAGCTGGTGGCGTTCCGAGCTGATCATGCCCCTGGGGGCCAAGCTCAGCTGCTGTCGTTCCGGCTGACGTGGTCCCAGCCGACGATCCAGCGGCTGGCGGCACAGCTGGTGGTGTTACAGCAGAGCATGCCCCTGTGGGCCAAGCACAGCTGCCGATGTTACGCCGGAGGTGGTACCAGCCAACGATTCAGCAGCTGAGGGCACAGCTGGTGGTGTTCCTGCTATGATTGCCCATGGGGGCTATGCACAGCTGCTGTAGTTCCGGCTGATGTGGTACCAGCCGATGATCCAGCAGCTGATAGCACAGCTGGTGGCCAAGCTCAGCGGCGGGAGTTCCGACTGATGTGGTCCCAGCCGATGATCCCGCAGCTAATGGCACAGTTGGCGGTGATCCAGCTGAGCATGCCTTTGGGCCCAAGCGCGGCTGCTGTAGTCACGGCTGACCTGGCCACAACCGATGTTCCAGCAGCCACAGGCTCAGCTGGCAGTCTTCCAACAGTCGAGGGTGCCCTAGTAATGAAATTTAATTAACCAGTCATTACGGTTATTGTAAAAATTTTAATTTGTTAATTATTTAACCGTTAGGCTTATTCGTCATTATGATTTATTAATTACTACTATATTTGCTTATATGCTGCCGTGTCTCAGCAGCTGAAGGCCCAGCTGAGCACGCCCTTATATACATCCATTGTTTATGTGTATGTAAATTAATTACCGTATCTTATGCTCCGGAGGGCTCAGCTGGTGCTGTTGCAGCCGAGCTTGTCAGCCTCCCTCTTTATTCACGTACGTTTGCTGTTCCTCGCATTTTGTCATTCTTTATTCATTTCTAATTCTTGTATTATATATTGCCAGCTGGCGGTGAGTAGCTGAGCACGCCCCAGGGGAACGAGCCCAGCTGCTGAGGTCCCAGCCGATGCGTAGGCTCAGCTGGTGGCGTTGCAGCTGAGCATGCTCGGTCACCCAACTATTTATACACGACCGCCGTGTCTTTACACTTCGTCATTCTTTATATTCAAGCCCAGCTGCTGGGGTCCCACACGACGATCCAGGAGCCGTTGGCACAGCTGGTGGTGGTTCATCTGAGCATGCCCTTGGGGCTCTGCCAGCTCCTGATGTCCTGGCCGAACACTTTCTCGCAGCTAGGTACAGCTGATGAGGCTGCAGATGGAGTGTCCTAAACGAGGATCTGCACGAGAGAAGGGAAGAACGCAATTTCTAACCATTCTTAATATAATTTCATTACAGTTCTCATTCGTCTTGTTGGGCGTAAGTGTTTCTGCAGTGCCATGCCACCTCACACCCCTCATACCTTGGCCTGTTGGCGTTCCTTGGTACCTCCCCGCTGCTTGGCGAGTCGGACTTCGCCACACTATATGCAGCCCTAGGCGCCCCCACAGTACTCCGGCTGCACTGTGCCCTAACATTGACTTATAATTTATATTACTTAATATAAATTGTGTGTATAAAAACATGTATTATAATACTTTTTAATTTTTAAAAAGTTTATTATATTTAAATCTATATTCTATTTATTTATATATTACGTATTGTATATATTATTATTTATTAAATTTATTTAATAATTTGTAATTTATATAAAATATTTATATGAATTATAAAATATAATTTTCATTAATAACTGCCGTGCCGGTGCGTACTAGTTACTTGACGCTGGCATTTACTCCTCTTAGTTACGACGGAGGAGGCGTCCGTTTGTCCCAGGAGTTGCACTTATTGTATCTGGCAGTACCACGCTAGGCTTTTCAGTTACTCCCCACTCAGTTATGCTTGGGGCTTCATCCACTTCCACCATTCCTGCCTTTCGCAACAGGTGTCGCATACAGTTGGCCCACACTCGCAGCCGCCAGTCAAATTATGGTGCGGATCCTATGTAACTGGGCCTCTGCCTTTTTGTTAACTCGGCACACCATCTCCTGCCCACCCTTACTGCTTTGATAATTCCAGATCCACGATCGAACGAGGACGAGGAAATCCTGTGATGATCGAGGAACACACGGCGTGGCCCGAAAGGCGGACCACGGCTCTCATGCCCCCCGGGAGAGGTATGCTGGGAGACGAACTACCCGCTTCCAAGCGGACACCTCCACTCAGCACCCGCGGGGCTCACCAGTGACAACAGCCGACACGGGGTCGACCCTGGGGAGTCGGCCTCGGAGAGGACAGCGTTCACATTCCCACACCCGCCCTGGGGCCAGACATCAGGTCTGGTCTGTGAGGGCGGGCAACTACGACGAAGAAAACACGGGAACGACCAGTCATTCCCTGCAGCGACAAGCACTTCCTACATGGAGTACAACCCCGGTGCTATGTACTCCACCCAGTCCACAGGCGGGGGGCTTCCCGCCTCCCCGCTCCTCGGCTCGTCAAGATGGTACTCCGACGGCCCCTCCAAGCGAGCTGCGTCTCCTCGCAGCATCTGCCCAGTAGGCCCGGAAAGGTACCTTTTTCAGTCAGGATCATGTAAGACTGACTGTTTTTTAATGGCCTCTCCGGGCATACGGGCACGCTTACGGCCAAGGTACCGAGAAGGCATGTACCCACTTTTGCAGCCAGCTTCCGCTCGCCCTTCGGGGGTGGGGGTTCCGCGCCGCTGGCCCTCACGGGATTGGGGGTGCTCCGACGGAACTCCCAAAGTGATAAGCCAAGAACTGGAATTACCGCAGTCTAATTACAGATTTCACGGCAATTGAATTACATTAGCATGATAACGGCTATCCATTATTTGCTGTATAATATTTTAGGCTCATTCACTATTCATTATGAGGCAGTATTTATTTATCCATTTAGTCGTTATAATTAGCCTATGCTTCTTCATGCAAGATCTTCTTAATAATCTGTTATGATTATTTTAATTTGTGATAAATTTCGTATTAATTACTTTGTAAGTAATTTATATAATAATTAATTTTGTAATTAATTTATAATTATTATTTTAAGTAATTAATTTATATAATAATAAATTAAGCCCCCCACGTGGTGCGTTTTCTTCCAACCCACAGAAAAAGGCACTTTACATCTATGAGGAGTCGCACAGTTACTAGTCTTGCTCCACACCCACCCAACTGGGCGACAGCTTTACAGTCATGTGCTCCACACCCACCCAACTGGGCGGCAGCTTTACAGTCATGTGCTGCACACATACCCAACTTTGCCACAGCTTTACAGTCATGTGCTCCACACCCACCCAACTGGCCGGCAGCTTTACAGTCATGTGCATGCATTACCTACAGCAAGCAAATTTTGGATACTTCGCTAAGATTTCGGGCAGCACATCATTATGAATGAAGTACTTATACACATTTCATGGACACTATTGATGTTGTTATCTTTAAATTCCGCGATTTTTTCACATTCCATTATATAATGACGCAAAGTATGCGAATAGTTCTGCTGACAGAGTTTACATTTAGTCAAATCTACATCATCAGATGTTACAAATTCCCAGAGGTACTTGTAGCTGAGCCTGAACCTAGCAGTGGTAACATCTAGAAGTCTGCTAACATTATTGGATGACCCATAGACGAGCGATTCATCAAAGTTTATACAATATTGTGAAATTGAGAGTCAGTGTCGTAACATAAATTGGTAAATCATAAATATTGTAAGTTAAGAATCTGATGCATGTGTGTGTGTGTTGGTGGGGGGGGGGGGGGGGTTATACCCTTGGTAAGCGAGAGTGGAAAGTAACGTTAGACGTTCTGCGGTCAATGTGGGGGGGGGGAGGGTGGGGGGGTCAAATCCACCCTCCAACATCTGGGCATAATACCACCAGCCTCCACAACACTCAATCAGCTGATGTTTGTAGATGCTTCATCTAACCTCACCTATGTCACACATTAACCTACAGTTCCTGTGATATTTAAACTCCTCATCACAGTGGCGTCTCACCAATATAAACTGTATTGGATTTTGTCCCGAAATAGCTATATGCTGACTGGACGTGTATATATGTATGTATGTATGTATGTATGTATGTATGTATGTATGTATGTATGTATGTATGTATGTATGTATGTATGTATGTATGTATGTATGTATGCATGTATGTATGTATGTATGTATGTATGTATGTATGTATGTATGTATGTATGTATGTATGTATGTATGTATGTATGTATGTGTGTATGTATGTATGTGTGTATGTATGTATTCCCAATCACGTTAAAGACTCCCCCTCTATCATCCAATTAAAGAGAAAATCAACTATGTACTAAATAATCAACTCCTTGTAACTTTAATTATGCTGACCTTCCTATCTGTATTCAGACTGTGCCTACCATCATTATAGGTGATTATAACGCTAGGCATAGGAATTTTGGTAATTCGCAGTTCAATAATCGTAACGGCAACCAACTGTTGTCACTATTAGGTAGTCACGATGATGCACAGATTGTGGGTGACCTTGAACCGACGCATATCTACGAAGGTATTCTTGATCTATGTCTCGGTTTCAACGTCGCCCACACCGTCTGTGCCTCGTCAATAGTGCCAGATATGGCGTCTGATCATCTGGCCATATTAGCCACTGTAAGCATTGGCAGCTCTATCCTCCCCGGCGGAATGTTCAAGCGGAAGAGGCTGGCTCTGCCCATCGATCAACGAGACAATTTTGTTGCTCATGTGCCAGAATGGTACAGTTCATCTGAGCCTTCATCAGTTGAAGATTTTAACAATGAGCTCACAGATACTATCGACCAGTTTATAGAATCACTTGATCCATCGTCCAGGCCACGTAACCCAAATTACACTGGTCATAGCACTTATGCTTATTATAATGATTCTAAATTGCATGCACTAAAACGCACTGCCAGAATAATTGGACTAGCTTATAGAAGGACCCGCACTGCTGAAATGCTTCGGCTCTTTCAAGCGGCTCTGGCTGAGGCCAGGGAACGTATGGTGGAGCTGAGGCAGACAGACTGGGAAACTTTTGTCCGTGGTCTCATTTCTCACACGCCACTAAGTCGGGCATGGAAGGATATCAACAAGATCAAAGGGAAAAATGCTGCAGAGATCTCGTACCCTAATCCTCTGCACAGAGCAAATGAGCTTGTTGATGCTTGGGCCACGACTTCCAACTTTGACAGTCTTCCTCTACCCTCACAGAATGAATTAAATAATAGATATACTGATAGGGCAAGGCTCCTTGACTTCAAGCTTCATCAAGAGGATGACTGTGACATGCTTCTTACTAAATACGAACTAGATTCTGCTCTACATAAAGGCAAAGCTACATCACCCGGGGAGGATGGAGTTACTTACGGCATACTGCGTATGCTTCTGCTAGTTCCAGGGAATCCCTTGCTTCAATTGTATAATATGAGCTATGTAACTGGGGAGCTTCCTAAGTCATGGACCAACAGTGTTATTATTCCCATTCCTAAACCTCACCAGCCGAGTGTTTTTCGCCCAGTCTCCCTCACTAGTTGTCTCTGTAAGTGTCTTGAGAGGATGGTTCTCAACCGTCTCCTTTACAAAATTAATAATATGTTGTCTCCCCAGATATATGGCTTTACGCATGGAAAGAGTGTACATCACTGTATTACCACATTCCTCACCCTGCATACTGATAGGTCATATACCACTTTCCTAGATCTTAAGTCAGCCTTTGACATTGCTAACCCACACGTCATTCTGAG
This sequence comes from Procambarus virginalis, assembly GCA_020271785.1. NCBI lineage: Eukaryota > Metazoa > Arthropoda > Malacostraca > Decapoda > Cambaridae > Procambarus > Procambarus virginalis. Next base: position 8,535 of record WNGS01130958.1, read on the forward strand.
AGAACTTGCTAAAATGAATTTTGGAGGATGGCTTCTACGGTGGATAAGAGGCTATCTATCCAACAGGAAGTCATCTGTACTGTTCCAAGGGCATAGGCGTGTAACGAGAGATTTTGAACTTGGCACTCCACAGGGAGGTGTCCTCAGTCGTACTCTGTTCAATGTGTTAATCAATGCACTTTTAAACTTAGTAACTAGAAGGTCCAGCGAACACATTAGCTATGTGGATGATATACTGATCCACACCAATGGGTATACCAACACCCAAAATGTTCTGAACTCTGTATTGTACACATGTCAGGAACTATGCTTAGTCATCTCAGTAGAGAAAACAAAGATCCTGAACCGACACCCACCCAGACGGGGTGGCTCCGTTCGCAAAATGCAGTTGGATGATGGCTCTCTGCTCGACTATGTTACCAGATACAAATACCTTGGGCTTGAGGTTCTACTGTACCGCAATGTTTTAGCCAGACTGGGTCGCCAATGTAGAGAGAGGCTCCGTGCTCTCAAGGCTGTGGCAGGCTGTGGCAGGCAAACACAACTGTACCGTACAGTGTTATATATTTATTTCAGTTTGAACAATTTTTAATATTAAAGGATAAATCCTTTAATTGGTTGAAATTGGTTTTAACATTCGAAATCTAATTTGTTGATGTTAAATAATATAAGGTTCAAATTTATTAAGATACATACTTTAAAAACTATTTCTATTTGATACCAACAGTATCACGTTAAGAGAAGCGTCTCGCCTTGCTAACCCAAGTATAAAATATATAAAGAAACGGTGCAACTGTACTGCTATCTGCAGTACAAATATATGTCCCTATTTAAAGAAAAAATAAACTGCACCAATCACTGCCACTCCTCACACCAATGCAACAATAAGGAGAGTGATAACAGTGCTTCACATTCGACAACGTTAAATTATTTAACAGATGACGAGATAATGAACATTGGAACAAATGTACAGCTCTCTGACCTTCATATAAAATCTGCATGTGACCTCATCAAACAAACTGTGCCAAGCGTAGAAGGCCTTCATGACCCAGCGTTGTAGCGGGACCTCTCCTAGCCAGTTACAATTGGTGAATTTATTCAAATTATCCAAGTTGATGGTTGTCACTGGGTCACCGTTTCCAACATTGGAGTAACTGGACAAATTAACATATACGACACCAGGCATAAATTACCATACAAATCTACTGAAGTTATCTTGTGTGCTCTTGCTAATTGCCAGGATGATAAGCTGATATGCAATATAATGAATGTCAGCAGACACAGGGACTCAAGTATGAGTGGGGTATATGCTGTGGCGTTTGCTGCATCACTTGCAAGTGGTGTAGATCCGGTGAACCTCGTATGATGTGCAGAATATGAGACAACATCTTCAAGAGAACTTTAAAGGAAAGTGTCTCATCTCATTCCCTGCAGCTCAGACACTGAGAAGAAAACGAATCATCCGGTCATGCTCGATGGAAGTGTACTGCATTTGCAGAAAGCCAAATCATTTGAAGCTGATGGTATGCTGTGACCGTTGCAATATTTGGCACCATGGATCATGTATAGATGTTACAGAATGTAATGATGATTCGTGGATTTGTTTTTTGTGCGCTAGCAAGTTGTGAATTATAATTTAAAATACTTAATTAATACATTATTATTATTATTATAACCTTACCAAATGCTTTGCTGAATCAAATAATGTTATTACTTTCAATGTGTTACAATAGCATAATTAAGTGCTGCAAGTGTCAGGTCTTTTATATAATCGGTATTTGTTATATTCTGTACTCTTTTTATGTTATTTAAATTTCAAATAGAAATAGTTTTTAAAGTATGTATCTTAATAAATTTGAACCTTATATTATTTAACATCAACAAATTAGATTTCGAATGTTAAAACCAATTTCAACCAATTAAAGGATTTATCCTTTAGTTTAGTTTAGTTCATTTATTATGCACCCCATACCCATCCCGTGGGCGGTAGTGGAAAGGGTTACAGAGGCACATAATGGGCTCAGGGACTGAACCCCACAATTCATTTAGCTAAGCAAGTTACAATCTTGATGAGCTAGTTACAAAATTCAATATAAGTCGTCACATCAACAATGGGTTCGAGATCGACCTCAGGTACAGGTTCTAAATTAAGCAACTGACATACGTGGAGAGCTAGTGTCACAATTTATATGTTTGTCCTGCACACCGCTCCCCATCCAGCGGGCAGCGGTGGATAGGTTACAATCACTCATTTACTACCTACAGTTAGCAAACTGGGGATATTTGGCTAAAATTTCTGGTAGCAGATCATTTTGAATGAAATATTTACACATCTCTGGAACATTGGTTATAGAATTGTCTCTAAATTCACGTATCTTTTCGCACTCCATCACATAGTGACGGAGGGTGTGCGAATAATTTTGTTGACACAGTTTACATTTGGTCAGGTCTACATCGTTAAACTGAAATAAATATATAACACTGTACGGTACAGTTGTGTTTAATTATGTTTTGCGATTCCTTTGGAAAAAGTATTTGTGCACCAAGTACTACTAGGTCATTATGAGATATGCTGAATGTTGTCAATATACCATCTGAATACGCTTCACTTTGCGTTAATCATTGGACGTCCTAATGATTAAGGTCCCCAAAAGGACTTAATCAGACCTCAGTGGATATTTTTACTCTCCCTCTCTCTCTCTCTCTCAGAGCATCCCCTTATGTGTTGTATGTGGGTGCTGAAGTTCAGTCACTTGTCTATGTATAGGTGAAGGAACTTTCCATAATTGTTATTGCTAATGTTTACTTGTAATACTGGGTATACATCCGGTGTTCTTACCCTCGACCGCGGCGAGGGTAAGCCGCGGCCGTATGGTCTGAAACCCACAAATATTTACAATGGGGGGTGGGGGGAGGATAACATTTCCTCTTCAAGCACGCGCACACAAATGAACTATGTTACTTAACTGGAAGCACTCGTACAACATAATTTACACGATTTCTCAGGATTATTATACTTCTTACCAGCATATATACAGTATAGTACCTAGGAGGTTCTCTTCAATGATATAGCAAGTTGATATCTAAGATAATTAAAAGAACCCAAGCAAACTACTGTGGAAATGTGCAGGACAAACATATCAATTGTGACACTAGCTCTCCACATATGGAATTTGCTTAATTTAGAAACTGTACGTGTGGTCGATCTCGAACTCATGTTGTTGATGTGACGATGTGTTATGAATTTTGTGGCTAGCTCCTCAAGATTGACTTGCTTAGATAAATAAATTGTGTGTTCAGTCCCTGAACCCATTATGTGATAAATGGCCACTGCTTAATTTAAATTAAGCGGGGGAATTCTGGAGGTGAAAACAATTACGCAGCGCTCAGTGAGAGCTGCGCGCGCCGTGGGGGGGGGGGGGCGCACATTTAAGCAAACGCACGAGGAGTTTCCCTCTCACTTCTACACAGCTACGGTACGCTCCACACGAAACAGAAGCCTGCAGACCACAATACGGACTCAACACCAGCAGCTGCGGCCCCCGCTCTATTGGCCCTGCCCCTTGGAGGCCCATCAACTTCCCAGAGCGACCCCCCTGGGGCGTCGGGCACGCAACAGGACCTCAGGTATGGGCCCTAGGTATGGCCCCGCCTGCGGTTCGCACGAGGAGCGTGGCCACTTCCTAGGCTAGGACTATCCGTTAGCCGTGTGTGCCCAGTGGCATGCCCCCCGGGCTAGTTCCGTGCCTTGCTGCTTTACTGGGCCCCTGTGCCCCTTGCCACCCCCCCCCCGGGCCACCCCACTCCCCGGGCCCTCCCCCGCCTCCCCGGCCTCGTGCCCCAGCCGTGTTCCAGCTCCTACGGGCCCTGTTTGGGGCCCAGTGCTGACGCCACAGCTGGCTGCGCCCTGCCTGGGCTGGAGGATACGGGGGGGCGGGCGGGCCCCGGTGGCCCCTTCAGTTCACGCGGGAACCTGGTCTGGCGGCCACCTCCCTGCTCGGGAACCAGCTGGTGGCCCAGCGGACGATGGGGGACGCCCGGCCCAGGTGTTGGTGTACATGCTTGATGTCCCAGCGTCGTCGTCCCTACAGGCTCTGCGGGCCAGCTGCTGCTGTTCCAGCTTTGGGGGCAAGCTGACGATCCAGCAGCAGACGCCTAGGACGGCCGCCTACAGCAGGGACGCAGGGGGGCTCTCCTGCTGGGCTCTGAGGCATAGGAGTGGAAGCTTGTGCTCCTCCCTCCGCCTACACTGGCGGGCCAGCTGCTGCTGTTCCAGCTTTGGGGGCAAGCTGACGATCCAGCAGCAGACGCCTAGGACGGCCGCCTACAGCAGGGGACGCGGGGGGCTCTCCTGCTGGGCTCTGAGGCATAGGAGTGGAAGCTTGGCGCTCCTCCCTCCGCCTACACTGGCGGGCCAGCTGCTGCTGTTCCAGCTTTGGGGGCAAGCTGACGATCCAGCAGCAGATGCCTAGGACGGCCGAATACAGCAGGGGACGCGGGGGGGCTCTCCTGCTGGGCTCTGAGGCATAGGAGTGGAAGCTTGGCGCTCCTCCCTCCGCCTACACTGGCGGGGCCAGCTGCTGCTGTTCCAGCTTTGGGGGCAAGCTGACGATCCAGCAGCAGATGCCTAGGACGGCCGCCTACAGCAGGGACGCGGGGGGCTCTCCTGCTGGGCTCTGCGGCATAGGAGTGGAAGCTTGGCGCTCCTCCCTCCGCCTACACACTTGGTGCTCCTCCCTCCGTCTCCACCCCGTCCCTAGGGTGCGGTTGGCCTCCGCTCTGCGCCGGAGGAGAGGACGTTTCGTTTGTGCATTCCCTACGTCCGCTTCTGAAGGAAGTATCGTGTATTTCGTTGGTTCTTTTATTTTCTACTATCTCTTATTAGCTGCTCCACTTCTCCTCGATTCT
>WNGS01130959.1:0-26930 GCA_020271785.1 Procambarus virginalis
GAGTATGTATTAAAAGCACACACTTCACTACTGGACATTAAACCCACTACCACACCCCACCTAGTAGCTTGGAAAGCTCCATAACACCTTCTGTAACTGTGTTATGTTGGGGTCTAGGCCAGGGGCCAGGTACAGCAACCGGCTACGGTGTTCAGCGTGGTATGTTTGTATTTACTGTTTGCCTGTAGGGTCGATCTCTTAGCTCTTGGACCCCACCTTGCTAATCGTCCGATGTCTAATTTACCGACACGAGACCTATTTTTCCTCTGCCATATTAACTACGTATGGTTCTCTGTCTCACACACACACGTCCCCAGGATGCAACCTGCATCAATTGTCTAACATCCAGGTAGCTATTTACTGCTAGGTGAACAGATGCATCAGGTGAAAGAAACTCTGCCCTTTTTCTGCCGCGACCGGGAATCGAACCCAGATCCTTAGAACTGCGAACCCAGAGTACTATCCACTTCGTTGCAAGGACGTGTGCATGTGTGTATACGTTTGTCCAAACTCGCCTAGATGTACTTTCCTAGATGTGTCTACAGGGTCAAACCTCCTAGCCCCCGCCTTCTAAACATTTTTAGATTACTGCAATGTCTCTTTTCTCACGCTTTTATCATATTTACATTTAAAACCTTGAATCTAATTAGCATCAATGACTTCCACATCTACCAGTATATCGACAGATCTAACACTGAAAAATATCTTTTTGGACGTCCCTGCGACTCATTTGTGTCTAGAGGTTTCATCTATGACCCTTGTTCAGCTGTTCCTAGCTTTGAACAATGCTGCTTTGTCTACCTTGTCTACTTCCCTAAGAATCCTATATATTGCTATCTTATCCAACTTATCTCTCTTTTCCTGCAATGTGGTAAGGTCTAGTTCTCTCAATCTTTCCTCATAGCTTAAACCCTTTTGCTCAGGAACGAGTCTCGTTGCATATCTTTGGACTTTTTCTAGTTTCTTCTTCTTGTCTTTTTATTGGTTAGGGTTCAATGCTGAGAATGCGTATTTAAGTGTAGGTCTCACCTTTGCTGTATATAGGATCCAGAAAGCTTTCCCTTGTCCAAATTTCTGAAGGATACACGGATGTTGGCCAGAATGGTATATGCAGCTGTTGTTATTCTGCTAATGTAGACTTCTGGCCTGCTCCTCTAATTTGAGTAGAAGTCATTCATGCAGGACCGTATCAAATGCTTTCTTTCATACAGTCGAGGAATATGCAGAGCAGACCACACACTAGAAGGTGAAGGGACGACGACGTTTCGGTCCGCCCTGGACCATTCTCAAGTCGATTGTCGATTTTAGCCACGTTATTGTGACTCATCGCCTGCAAAGGAATATGCAGTTTGCCCACGCTTTTCTGTCTTGCTTGATTTCTTTCATTTAGTTATAGGATTGCAGCAAGTTTATCAAACAGGATTTTTCTCTTTACTAAAACTGTGCTGGTGCCTCGAGATAAAATTTGGTCTAACTGTTCCATTAGCCGGCTTTGGATCAGTCTCTCTAGCAACTTGCCGGGGGGATACTTGTTAGTGATATAGGTCTGTAGTTTAACGGTTTCTGACTTTCCCCTTTCTTGTTGATTGGTACCACATTAGCCATTTTCCTTCAGTCAGGAAGTTCTCCCTTTTCTAGAGAGAAAATAAATATTATGGCAAGTGGGCTGCAACATTCTTTAGCAGCCTCTTTTGTTGTCCATGACGATATTTTGTCCGGTCCCAAACTTTTGTCATATCTAATTCCTGTATTTGCTTTTTCACTTCCTGTGACAATGCTATTTCAGTAAGGTTTTCTATGGCATTACCCGTTCGGCTTGAGCTCTATGCTCTAATGGAAAAGCAGATTTCAGCCTGAGTACTTTATGAAAGCTTTTGTTAATTTCCTCACCTCATTATTTTCCTTGTATTCTTCCTCCCCTTTGCTAAGTCTGACAACCTGATCATTTACAGTCATCGTCCTCCAGATATTACTATGGAACAGATTTGGCTGTGAATTGGCCTGAAAAGAAATGTCGTTATTGTAATGTTTCTCAGCCACTCTCGTAGTCTGCGTACTCATTTCTGGCCCCTTTGTATGCATTGTGATTTTCTTGTATGTTCTCGATATTTATCCCATGCTCTTTTGATTCATCTTTTGTTTGGAGACACCGTGAAGCCTGTGGAACAGTGAGCTAATGCTCGTCTTGCTTCCCTGAACTCTTAGTGATGGTATAAATCTTTCTTCAGCTTCTTTGTTATGTAGTCCATCATATTTTAAGTTGACTTTTCTATTAATTATCCTCTGAATTCTATTCCCTCCAAAAATTCTCTGTCCTTCTGGTATTCTCCTCACCTGTACGCTAACCTTACGCTCACCCTTTCGTTACATCTTTCTCTGGTCTTCATTGTCACTATGTATTAAAAGACTAAAACACAAAAGTCACTGGCTACTATTGCCATTTCATGGTCAATGTTTTCAATGTCCATTTCATTCTGTATGAAGACCAAGTCTAGCCTAGCTGGTTTGTCACTACCCCTTCTCCTTGTTTCCTTTCTGACATGTTCCACCAGAAAGTTTCTTTCTATTACTTCTACAAATTTTGCTCTCCATATCTCATCTGCTCATGGGTACATTGTTTTAAAATCGATCTAGCCATGATTTAAGTATCCCGTTAGTAGGAGCTTTGCTTGCAGTCTATTGACGGTGTCTTCCCCCCACCTCTCATGAAGGATATTAAACATGATCTGATTTTAATTTTACTTTAATCTTCAGCGGTTTTGTGAAGGTTTGTTGATTTCAGCAATATCCACTTTATCACCCTCACATGAAATGGTTCCCATAATTCAGTCCTTGTAGTTGTTTGCCACCTATAAAGAAATTTCCTCAAAGATCCAGTTTCTTTTTATTTGCAGTGCCACACCTCCATCTTTATTAAGTTTTCAATTTATCATCATCTGGCATTACCTCTGGAATATTGCATTACTAATCATTGGTCTCTAATACAGCTATTACATCAGGGTACAATCAGGCTGTGATTGATGTGTCAGACTTCGAGCAGTCGCATCTAACAGCCTAGTTGACCAGACCACCAACCAGGAGGCCTGGTCAGAGACTGGGTCATTGTGATGCTGATCCTTGGAATAACCACAAGGTACCCAAGGTGGAGTCTTTTTCCTCAGTGCTTCCTTTGAGTTCATCTGATTTTTTTACACCGTCCATCAGCATTGGAGTGCCAATGCTGATGGACTGTCAAATAACCATGGTGATATGTAGTCTGGTCCAAATGCTTTAGTTTAACCAGTGATGCTAGTTGTTTCTTTACCCCCTCTACTGTCACCTCTATATCTGACAATCTCTTCTAGGGTCATCTCCTCTAGTAACAGTGGAAGCTGCTCAGGCTTGGTTGTGAATACTCCATGGGAACTGGCATTCAGTACCACACAAATTTCCTCATCACATTCAGTGTAAATCCCTCTCATTTTTCATATTGATGTCACTTGGTCGTTCACTGTCATTTAACTTCTTATACGACTACTTAGTAATTTTGGTTGCTTTTTTGCTTTCATAGCAATATCGTTCTCGTAATTTCTTTCCAATACTCTTGTTATATTTATGTATTAATTCCTAGATCTATTGTATCTATTCTTGTTACCCTCTTTCCTTTGTCCTCTGTATTTCCTACACTCCCTCCTGCTTCTCACTTTTGCTTCTTGACACTGTCTGTTAAACCACAGGTCATTATATTCTCTCTTACTTGTTTTCCTTACTATTGATAGGAAATTCTTCAACCTCCTTGTATCTCCCTTTGACTTGGTCCATCATTTCTAGTACTGTTTTCCACTCAGTTCTTATCATCTTGTAGTCCTCTGTCCTTTAGTCAACTTTCCAGTCTCTGCTGTACCTGTTGACCGCACGGTCTATGTGAGTCTCAGTCAAGCTGCGGTAGCCTGGCCTGGTCGGCCAGGAGGCCTGGTCGGCCAGGAGGCCTGGTCGGCCAGGAGGCCTGGTCGGCCAGGAGGCCTGGTCGGCCAGGAGGCCTGGTCGGCCAGGAGGCCTGGTCGGCCAGGAGGCCTGGTCGGCCAGGAGGCCTGGTCGGCCAGGAGGCCTGGTCGGCCAGGAGGCCTGGTCTACGGCCGGGCCGCGGGGACGCTAAGCCCCGGAAGCACCTCAAGGTAAGGTAGCAGCAACACGTCTCCTCTCCAGCAAGTCTCTCGGAGCGGCAGCATACTCAAGGCCTGTGACCGGTATTGACAGCAGCAGCACCTCCTCTGCAGACACAATAGGCAGCTACAACATAGACAGAGATAGGAGGAGTAGGCCCAACTCACCCACATCCATCAGCGGAATTACAACTACGGAGGGAAGTTCCGTGTAGGGCGACAGTCTGGATACCAGTGACATTGATTGTGTAATTCTAAGTGATTAATCGATCTGCGATCGTTATGATTCTATGTAAACAATTGTATAACCTTTAGTAAATAAAGTACTGACAGTGATGATAACCAGTTTTATTAGATTAATAAAGGTGTCTTGTGCTATCAAATATATATCTAAAAATATAAACGTCAATGTTCACGACAGTAATCGACTCCACAGCCAGCCAGGATCATCCCGACCCACTGGACATCAACTGCAGCTCGACAACAAATACTAGGAGGCAAGTCCCTTCTGTACTGGGGGTTCCACCTAGCCGGAGTGAGATGTCTTACTCCATTGCCCTCACACATACAGGTCCCACTCCCTTAGACCACATACAGCTCACATGAACGTTTTCGGAGGCCACCAAACTACAAGTAATAAATGTACATAAAACCCAGGAAGGTGACCCAACCACACATCAGAAGATGAAGAAACGACGACGTTTCGGTCCATCCTGGACCATTATCAAGTCGTATGTGATGGGAGAGTCATTGACTGAAGATTAAGCCACCCAAGAGGTGGCACGAGCATGAATAGCCCGTAAGAGGTAGATTTTTTGGAGTGAATGTGATCTTTGGTCATGAAAGGATATATTGTGTATTGAGCACGCATTTAAATCATAAGTCCTTACTATGTGCCTGCTATCGCGGGGGAGGATACTGTTTGACATTATTTATGAGGGTGTCCAGCTGCTGGACACCTTTTCTGACACGAAGAGTGACAGTGTTGATGGCTTCAGGGTGGTTACTGCAAGATTCAGGGACTCTTAAAGCTCCTTTAAGTCGGCGGTTGCTTCACATTCCAGGAGGTAGAGAAGTAGTGGCTTTTCTCTGATTGTTTGACAGACGATGCATTCCCAATCTCGCGGTTAGCCAATTTCTCAGTTGTATCTGTAACCTTGACGTAGTCTATATAACCAAACTGCTATTTTCCTGTGGATTCCTTTTGGGATATTTTACCTGTCTAACTTAGTGGCCTGAAGATTCCATATTGCAGAGGGTGAACCTTCTGCTACTCAGTTATTGATGGGCTTTGTTGGGGTGTGCGAGTTTCTTGATGACGGTATTTTTTATGTGGAGTTAGGCGCACCACTTAGGTTCCAGGTTACATTGCAGTTTCCAGGTTCCCAAGGCCAGGCGTATGGCTGTGTGGTGGTGTTGGAAGTCGATGATGGTGGTGTTGGAAGTCGATGTATGATGGTGCCTGTATAATGGTGTATCGACTTCGAGCACTATCACACAGCCGTACGCCTGACCTTGGGAACCTGGAATAGGAGTTCTGTAGAGCGCCTACCTCCCTCACCACTCGCACTTTCACAAACAGTGTCTTGAACCACCGAGTGCTTATCCTTGGCAGGAGGTTTATGATGGTGTAATCAGCTTTTGTATATTAATAAGCGTCCCACAGCTCATAAGCACATCAGATTAGACATCCTCAGAACCCTCGACCGGCACAGCCCCAAAGTGATGCTGCCAGAGGGTTTACGAGGCCAATTAGCTGCCAGGTCTAATGCCCGTCAACAGTATTCCGAGGTTTTTGGGTTCCTAGGCTGGGTTGGATTCTTTTGTGGATCACTAGATGACGAGTTGCCTAATTTTTGAAGTGCAGCTTTTGAGTCTGTGAATGATTGCATTTATAGTGTTTTCTGCAATCACATACGTCAATGCCTGCTGTATGGCAAACTGCCCAGTTTGGGTTGATGATACTGATCCTCCCTGTCTCCAATATGCCTGTACGATATCCGTGCAAAGAACAGGGCCAGCACTCTCTTATGCTGTGTCCACCGATCCGTCTGTGAAGATGTGAGTGGGTCCTGCTACTGCAATGCTGGTTATTTGCTTTTCTATGATGCACTAATGGACTGTTGGATCATAGTCAGCCTTTTTCATCGGAAGACCTTCTATTACTATTTTGAAAGTAGCCTCCTCCCACGGTAAGGAACAAGGTAATTTGGGTGTGTATGATCACCTACTCTATCAAGAATCATGCTTTTTAACTGTAGTCTGTTTAGGATTTCTCCCGCTTTGGTAGCCCAAGAATTTCCGTTGTTTTGGATCAGTCCAATCACCATGGCTTGTTTTACTGGGACTAGAGCAGGGAAAACAATTATCTTACTGATACTCGTAGCTGTTCTTTGAGATATTGATTCTTGAAGAGAGGACAAACCGGTTTCCAGTCGTAGAGCTTCAAGCCTGGTCCCAGGGCAACACTCATAGCATTGTTTTGTGCTACCTGCTTGATACCTGCTTGATGGGGTTCTGGGAGTTCTTCTACTCCCCAAGCCCGGCCCGAGGACAGGCTCGACTTGTGAGAGTTTGATCCACCAGGCTGTTGCTTGGAGCGGCCCGCAGGCCCAAATACCCACCACAGCCCGGCTGATCCGGAACTTCTCTTAGAAAACAGTCCAGTTTTCTCTTGAAGACGTCCACGATTGTTCCGGCAATATTTCTTATAGTCGCTGGGAGGACGTTGAACAACCGTGGACCTCTGATGTTTATACAGTGCTCTCTGATTGTGCCTATGGCACCTCTGCTCTTCACTGGTTCTATCTAGCATTTTCTTCCATATCGTTCACTCCAGTACGTTGTTATTTTACTGTGTAGATTTGGGACCTGGCCCTCCTGTATTTTCCATGTGTACATTATTTGGTATCTCTCTCGTCTCCTTTCTAGAGAGTACATTTGGAGAGCTTTGAGACGATACCAATAATTTAGGTGTTTTAACTCGTCTATGCGTGCCGTATATGTTCTCTGTATTCCCTCTATTTCAGCAATCTCTCCTGCTCTGAAGGGGATCCATCCTCTCATAATCCATCCTATCATTTTTCTGGCTGACGCAATATTTGCTTAGTTATGCTCTCTAAACGTTAGATCGTCGGACATCATTATTCTCAAATCATTGATATGCTGTTTTTCTACTACGGGAAGATTCTATTGTGTTTTGTACCCTGTATTTTGTTTCAGATCTTCATTTTTGCCGTAAATGAGTACTTGAAATTTATCACTGTTAAACATCATGTTATTTTCTGCTGCCCAATCGAAAACTTTGTTGACATCTGCTTGTAATTTTTCAATGTCTTCAGCAGACGTAATTTTCATGCTGATTTTTGTGTCATCTGCGAAGGATGACACGAAGCTGTGACGCGTATTTTTGTCTATATCTGATATGAGAATAAGGAACAGTAGCGGTGCAAGGACTGTACCTTGAGGTACAGAGCTTTTAACTTCGCTTGGACTCGATTTTATTTGATTGACTGTTACTCTTTGTGTTATGTTCGACAGGAAATTGAGTATCCAGCGTCCTACTTTTCCAGTTATTCCCATTTACCTCATTTTGTGTGCTATCACCCCACGGTCACATTTGTCGAACGCCTTTGCAAAGTGTGTTTATACAACATCTTCATTTTGCTTTTCTTCTAGACCTTCTGTGATTTTGTCATAGTGGTTGAGTAACTGTGACAGACAGGATCTTCCCGCTCTAAATCCATGTTGTCCTGGGTTGTGCAATTCATTGTTTTCCATAAAACTAGAAATTTGAATTCTAATCACTCTTTCAAACACTTTTATTATGTGTGATGTAAGTGCAACTGGAATATAATTTTTTGCCATGGCTTTACTCCCCCACTTGTGCAAAGGAGCTATATTTGCAGATTTAAGTGTTGTTGGTATCTCCCCTGTATCTAGGCTCTTTCTCCATATTACGCTGAGTGCTCGCGCTACTGGTACTTTACATTTCTTTATGAATATTGAATTCCATGAGTCAGGCCCAGGAGCTTGGGTGCATAGGCATATTGTCAATTTTTCTTTCAAAGTCTTCCGAGTTTGTGGTAATATCCGTTATATAATCTGCAGCTTGAAAGTCATTCATAAAGAAGCTGTCTGGGTCATCAACTTTCATGTTGTTTATTGGTGTGCAAAACATAGCCTCATACTGGCTTCTTAGAATTTCACTAATCTCTTTGTTGTCCTCTGTGTATGTTCCTTCATTTGTAATTAACGGTCCAATACTGGTCGAGATTTTTTATTTTGATTTTGCGTATGTGAAAAAATATTTTGTATTTTTCTTTATCTCTTGTATAGCTTTCTGTTCCAATTCCATTTCCTCAGACTCATATGATCGCTTCAACGTTTGTTCTATCTCATCAATCTCCCCGCTTAGGTTTATTTTCCTTGCTTGTGATAGTTGTGTCTGCTGAAGCATTTCCGTTATTTTTTTCCTTCTCCTGTACAGTCGTCTCCGTTCTCTTTCTAGTGGTCCTCTTTCTGCCCCTCCTCACAGGCACGTGCTTCAAGCAGACCTTGTAAGCTTCAGCTGTCAGTTGAGCTATTCCCTGTGTGGGAGTTTTGTCGCTTAAGACCGTCTCCCATTGAATGGTTACAAGGTCTACATTTATTTTTTCCCAGTCGATCCTCTTATTGTTGAAATTGAATTGATTGAATACTCCTTCTCGCTTGCTGGGTCTCTTAGACCTACTACCGTTATTTATGCTAGTTCGCACTTCAATGAGCTTATGGTCTGAGTATGTAGTATCTGAGATTGTAATGTCTCTGATTAGTTCATCATTGTTTGTGAATAACAAGTCTAGTGTGTTTTCGTTCCTAGTTGGTTCCGTAATCTGTTGATTGAGCGAAAATTTGTCACAGAATCTCTAAAGTTCTCTGACCTGTGGTTGGTTATTTCCCGAGTCATTCCCTGCTATGATATATGTGTTTGCCATTCTCCATCTTAGACTCGGTAAATTGAAATCTCCAAGGAAGATAAAATCTGGAGCTGGGTTTGCTAGGTTATCAAGTATGTTCTCTATTTTGTGCATCTGCTCAGTGAATTCCTCAACCGTTGTATCTGGCGGTTTATATATTAGAATAATAATTAGGTTTAATTTCTCTACCTTAATTCCAAGTACCTCTACCACCTCATTAGTAGAGTTTAGTAGTTCTGTGCATATCAGGTCCTCTTTAATGTACAGACCTACTCCTCCATTTGACCTAGTTTTTCTAACACATCTATATAAATTATAATTTGGAATCCAGATTTCACCATCCATGTAATCTTTTGTATGAGTTTCTATGAATGCCCCAAATATTGAGTTTGACTCTAATAGGAGGCCTTTTATGAACTTAACTTTATTTCTTGACTTTGGCTTTAAACCTTGAATGTTTGCAAATATGAATGATTGTCCATATTGTGTGTCACTTCAGGAAGGTTTTGGTAGTTCTCCCTCCTCTCTACCCTGACCCAGGGTGTGTTGTTGTGGTAATGGTTTGTCCAGTTTTGGAAGTGATACTGGGTAGTGTAGCAGTCTCTGTGTAGTTGGCGGGGTGTAGTATGTGTGGGCTTGCTGACGAACCGTAGTTCAGTCTTGGGCATTTCCCCCTCTCCATTCGTATTCCTGTCACGTTTTCGCCTGTCTGTTTCTCACTCTGTTTCTACCTGCCTCTAAAAAAATTTCAAGGCTATTATATTGGACTTCCTCTCTTATATAACGCTGTGTACCTCTGACGTGGAAATCAGGGAAATGAAGATCGTAGCATTTCCTCTCATTAACTGAGAGTTTGCATAGCTTAGGGTGAAAATATCTACACTCTGTATGAAAACGACATCTGCCTTTCCCTAACCAGATTCGGCATTTCCGTGGGTTCATGAATGTGCATTCTGTGCCTCTGGGCCCATATCTGCACTGTCCTTTTGCATAATACCTGCAAATATTTTCATCTGTGATTGTATTCTTCTTATTTGTACCCGTGCACGACTTGGCTACTTCTGTGTTTTTTGTTCCAACTTTCTCGTTTCTGCATTCATTCTCGGTATTGCTCTTATCTTTCTCCTTGTTTGTTTCGTCTTTCTCATTTATGTTCTCATTCGTCACATTTTTTCTCTCCTTATTCATATCACCAGTTTACTCTACAATATTGCCTTCATTTTTGTGTCCCGCGACACCATGTCCTTCTACATTGCTACTTTGGCTCTCTAAATTCTCAGTCCCTGGGTTGTGCTCAGAGTTCGTGGCTGTCTTTATATACTCTGCATATATTTCTAGTAGTTTTGTGTGAATTGTAGCCTGTGTACTTCAGGAATGTTATTCATTAGTTTGGTGATGTTTTCCCACATCTGTCTGTCACTTTGACAGATCCAGTAGTTACCTTCCCGGTTTGCATATTGTGTAGGTAATCCTGTACAACTCAGGTGAAATCTTATGTTACAAATGTTACATACAATGCCTACAACACTATTCCGAAGTGGCTTAAAGTAGCCTCCACACTCCTCCATGTTGGGTTTGTGGTGTTATAATATTATATGAATATATTTATAATATTATATGTATGTATATATAATATGTATACAGTATAATTATAATATTACATATGCTTATTTGTTCAAGTTTATGTAGAGGTACTTATCGCCTTGTAGAGAAATATGGTCCCTTTGGGGATCGTATAGTTGACCGTTGTTTGTCCCAGGTCGGGGGCAGGATGCCACCGGTTGCCAGTTACTTAATTTATACATTGATTATTTGCCTGTAATACCCGAAGGGATTTTCTGCTTTCTTCCGGCTTGCAATGTTATTCACTTACTCTATTACTAGTTCCTAAATCCACTTTCCCGTATTACAATATATATTGCCAGTATATTATCACTGAGGGAGTATACTATCACTGTGGGACGTCCCTTACACTGTGTAGGCCTCGTGGCTGTGGTGTAAACAGCCTAGTGTGATGCCTTCTACCACAACTTTACATTTATACTTTTTCTATGTACAAATCTCTAACACTATCCACTAATTTATGTGTTGTGTTACACGTTCCACTTCACTGTTCAACGTATCACTGCTCGCTATATTTGATATACATCGTCTATATGCTTGTACACATTAGCCTGGTGGCACTGGCTCACCACGTGGTTCCATGCTTATTCTGTATTTAACTCAAAGTTCCATTGTTAATTTCTATATTTAACTTTCCAACGGGTCACTATGCACTTGGTGATCACTGTGGGCCGTAATCCATGGTTGTAATCCTAAAAAAAGCCCTGTTTATTCCAGTGTTTTCACGGAGCGCGACGACGACATGTCCATCCCCTCCCCTGCGAACCCTCACACGCAGCTACTTTAAGCTTTTTCACTGTTGTTGTGATAGGCTTGTGAGTGCAGGTGCGGCCTAGTCGATCACTGATCTGACTGCCTGTATGTAGTATGTGCGAAGGACTTGCAGATTGGCTCCTCCAGAGAGGGAGGTTAGCGACCTGAGGATTGCTGTCCGGGCCGCAGTTCTCTCTCTCAAGTAAGTGACTTTAGCATTACAATTTATGTGTTTACAGAATTATTCCTGGATACTGATAAGTGTTCACACATTCAATTCGTTGACCCTGTACTTTGAATTTGTTGTTGGGCTTCACTATTTTTATGGGCACGGCCTTCTCCTAGTGGGGTTGAGTTTTATACCAATCTGTTTTGCCTCTTCACTGATGCAGTCGAAACATTTTGTTGCAATGCGTGCAGGATCCCTTCCTTATAGGATGATGACAAAGTTGTCCGCGTAGTTTAGCAGCCTTCAGTGGTGTGGGAGTTCCTGCCTCATTATTATTTCCATTAAACAGATGAAGCGTAAGGGGTTTAGAATTCCCCCTTGAGGTGTAGCTATTTCATGTCTTTTGTATTCAGAGACTGTGCCATGATGTTTCACTCTTCCATCTCCGTTTATGAGACAATTCCAGGTTTGGATAGCAGGTTACCTTTCACCTCTTTGTCAATGAGCCAGCAGAGAATAACTGGGGCCCTAGCCATTTCAAAGGCTTTCTCCATGTGAATTAATATCAGTATTTCTCGTCTCTCATTTAGGTGGACTATCAGTGCTAATACATTCCATTGTACCAACCCCTTTTCTATAGGCACACATGTCCTGGTGCAGTTTAGGCACTTTCCACTCGTCTGTTGAGTGCCTTTTAGGCAGCCGTCTTGGCTGTACAGCTTTGGAGAGAGATGGGTCTTGGATTAGATGAATCTTTGGGTTACTGGATCGGAACTATGACTGCCCTATTCCAAGCTGTAGGTCTAGTTTGATGAGTCCAGGCTAAATTAGTTAACCTTAGGTATGCAGCCACGTCCTCTGGGCCGAGATTCCTAATAATTTTATAGGTTATTTTCTCGTCTCCAGTGGATGTATTTTGGAGTTTTTCTTAGCCCGATTGAGTTCATCCAGCGTGAAAGGGGTATCGGTGTCGAGGCTTCTCCACATGATGTTAGGATTCTGTGCCACCTTTCTTCTTCTAATCCTTTCTGCATTGCTAGTACATCTGGTATAAGCTGATTACTGACTCTTTCCTCAGTAATTACTCTTTAGTTACTCTGAAATTATTCTTTCTGCAAATTTGGTTGCCTGTTCTGCAGCTTCCTGTTGAGGATCCATAGGGTGTGTGGCTTTTGGTGTTGTATTTCCTTTGGTTGTGTGGATTTGCTGTCACATCTCTCCAACAGAGGTGTGTTCATTCAGATGTGAACACCATTCCAGCACTTTTGTTCTTTGCTTATCCTGCAAGGTCTCTTGATGCACATGTTCCTTGTCCTCAAAGAGTAGGCTCTGTTTCCATCACTTGGCTGCGTTTTGTATAGTTTCCTTGTGCAGTTGAGTCTATGATTGAGTTCTTTGACACGTTCGTTATAGTACCAGTGATCTTTGTGGTGTCTGGTGGACTGTTTCTTCATTGGAATCGAGTGGTTGGCTGCACTTCGGATTCCTTTAACAAAATCTTGTTCTGATTGATTAATATCTTCGAGAACAACTGTTATGAACCCCGTGTAGCCTGGGTGGAGCGAGTCTACTCATAAACAGTTATTCTGCTTTCCAGACCAGAAATTAAGAATTCAGAGAAAGGAAAATGTACAATAAATGCCAGTGAGTAATTTAAGAATACGAGCAGAGGATTGGCGTCTGACAATAAGTGAAATGAAATGAGATGTCGATATTTTGGTGACGTGGCATGACACTAACAAAACGTCGTGACCTTACTTGAGTCACAGCAGTCGCCAGAGATGGTCGTACTTCGTTGATCTCCTGGGAGGAGGAAGAATATAGTGGCCTATGTAGTCGTGAATTGAAGGCTACTTGTTTGCAAGTGTGAGGAAGCTTTTAGGGACATAGTATGTGATGTCACATACAACATTTCTGTGATTTGGATATATTAGAGGCGGCCTGGAAGCGAGTGTTGGTCACGCATTTGTGGAACTCTAATTGTGTGATCCTCCAGGAGGAAGGAAGTAAGCAGGTGTTTCTGTTGTGGAGTGTTATGATCCCAGGTAGCTGAAAAACGAGTCTCCCCTTTGAGAATTATTCTATCAGGCCTGACTTGACTAGGAGGTCAAAGAAATATAGACATGAAGATACATACGTAAAACAATTGGTTAAATTTGACAGACAGTTTAACAATATGGGCAGTGAATCAGGATATAGATAAATAACTGGTCATAAGATGTGGAGAGTTTGCTGGGGGGGGGGGGGCGTGAGGCTCGCGTCTGAGAACGTTGAGCTCACTTGAGCACCAGACATCGTGAGGGGAAGTCGCGTTCCGTACGAACTCCTGTTAGAGAAAAACCCCTAGTTGATATACCTTCAAGAGGAGGGAAGTGTGCAGACGTTTCAGCTGTGGAATAAAGTTGGGAACGTTGTGGTCTCAAGTCCTGGACGGCAGGAAGAGTTGTGAACCGACCTGAAACATTTTCTTGGGCAGCCTTGGGAGCGCCATGGTCAGGCGTCATCGAGAAGTGCCCTCGACTAGACAATTTTGTGGTAAGCACAATTTTTAACCAGTTGACCACTAGTGGTTGTGTGCCCAGCGACCGTAGCCAATGTTTATTGATACATTAGGCATGTTTTGTTAAGGCTGAAAGCCTAAATAAGAGGACAGAGATGAGAGAGACAGTTGAAGGGACGGTCAGCACGTCCTCTCCAGTCGACTGCCTGGAGCCAACTGACCGGCTGGCGGTGGAGGACAACTCCCAGAGTGAGGAGCCGCCTGCCGGCAAGGCAGAGCATGGACCAGCCCAAACGGGGGACTCCACACTCACGACATTCGGGAAGCAGGGAGATGTCAAGTGAAACATTTATTGTGTGTGATTTATTTCAGTCATGTGTTTGTAGAGGAACAATTTTTATTGGCATATGGATGGGTTGCAGGTTTGTCTGGGAAAGGAGTTGCTGAGAACTTCGAAGCCAGCAGAGAGGGAGTAGTTGATGAGGCTCCAAGGTTGTGGAAGGTACTGAGCTCTGTGGAAGAGCAGCCATACAGAGAGAAGCAGGACCTCACACTGTGAGAAGAGGAGCAGTGGAATGAAATTTCACATGCTTCTGTGATACTAGTGGTGAAGCACCATTGTTCCTCAAGGAAGACTTCATGGTGTAGCAGCCTTGAGAGCTGTGGAGGACCCTGGTAGACGGTTCTAGCAAAACCTGAAAATGTCAGGGTAGTGAACTTCCAGATGTAGAAAAGAAGTTCTTATTGACTACATATAGGGAGTTGGTAGAGTGTTTGGTTGTCATTAGCGTGCAAGACGCAGTGAAAGGTGGGTGATTGATTACCATTTTTGTGCCAAGGAGTACTTATACTCCTTAGAAGTATAGAGTTACAACCGGAGGCTGGATTACCTGCAGAGACATACATATATATGTGTTCTAGGACTGATAGAATGATTGATTGATCGTTGTTGTTTATCAAGCAATATTTATGCTGATATTTATTTTATTGCATTCATTGGCTGGTTTTCCTTGTATGTATTAATATATATATATTGCATATATGACTATATGCAACTGAAGACTCACTGAAGACTCACAAATCCTCAGAGGAATCGACCGGGTAGACAAGGACAAACTATTCAACACTGGGGGGACGCGAACAAGGGGACAGGTGGAAACTGAGTACCCACATGAGCCACAGAGACGTTAGAAGGAACTTTTTCAGTGTCAGAGTAGTTAACGGATGGAATGCTTTAGGCAGTGATGTGGTGGAGGTTGACTCCATACACAGTTTCAAGTGTAGATATGATAGAGCCCAGTAGGCTCGGGAATCTGTACACCAGTTGAGAGGCGGGACCAAAGAGCCCAAGCTCAACCCCCGCAAGCACAAATAGGTGAGTACCCCAGAAGTGACTCGAACCCATACTGCCAGGAGCAACGCAACTGGCATGTACAGGGACGCCTTAATCCGCTTGACCATCACAACCAGACATAAGGAAGTGATAGCCGAAGCTATTTGAACCACTTCCCCGCCGGCACTCGGATGGTAATCTTGGGCATATCATTTTATCAAATCACCTCATTTTTGGGGCAACATGTGAGGAACACAAATGCGAACAAGACTTGTACTTGTTCTCATTTGTGTTCCTCACGTGTTCAAACAAATGCTGAACCGGTGCTTGGAGATGCTGCAAAGGACCTTCTAGTGGAGCTTACCAGATTCTCCAACATGTGTTTGGCTGGCGGCATCCCTGAGGATATCAGGCCTGTCTTTTATGGAGCAGCACTCTGTGCTCTAAAGAAGAAGGATAGGGGTATCAGGCCCATTGCCGTTGGCAACACCCTCCGACGCCTCGTAGCTAAGGCTGCAGTGAGATCTATCAGCCAGGAAGCAGCCACCTTGCTGAAACCTCATCAGCTCGGGTTTGGGATTCCCCTAGGTTGTGAAGCTGCAGCACACGCAGCGCGGGCTTACATTGCTGATCTCTCGGACCAGAAGGCACTAGTAAAGCTTGACTTCAAAAATGCTTTCAATCAAGTCAGACGAGACGCTGTCCTCAGGGCTGTACACAACCATTTCCGTCCCCTTTACCCGTTCATCCGATCGTGCTACAGTGGGGACTCTAAGCTCCTTTTTGGGGAGCATGAAATAAACTCCTGTGAAGGTGTCCAACAAGGTGACCCCTTAGCACCCCTCCTTTTCTGCCTAGCTATCAAAGAGGTCACTGATAGTCTGACAAGCGAGCTAAACATCTGGTACCTGGATGATGGCACTCTCGCTGGAACCCCAGAAACCATTTTGGAGGATATAAGGAAAATCCAGGAGCAGGGAGCAGCCTTAGGCCTCATTCTCAATGCATCCAAGTGTGAAATAATCTCCCGCAACCCAGACATCACTGGGCAAATACAAAATGTTCTTCCAGACATTCTCATTGTCGAGCCACCGGACTGCACTCTCCTGGGTGCCCCCATTGGCCCACGAGCAATCGAGGAGGTCCTGGCTGCAAAAATCACTGATCTAAAGAGAATGCTGGACAGGATTGACAAGATTGATGCCCATGATGCTCTCTTTCTCCTCACAAGATGCCTGTCTCTCCCTAAGTTGACCTACTTTCTGAGATGTTCTCCATCCTACAGCAGCCCTAAGTTAAATGTGTATGACACCCTTCTGAGGTCCATGCTGGTGAAAGTCCTGAACCTGCCATTGGACGACTCTCAGTGGGAGCAAGCAACCCTTCCTGTAAGACTTGGCGGCCTTGGTGTCCGCACAGCCTCCCAAATTGCTCTACCAGCCTTCCTTTCCTCCTCCCATGCATCGCACGACCTCGTCAGAGATATCTTACCTGCAACCTTGAGAGATTCAGCAGGAATACACGATCCTGCTTTCACTGAATGTTCAAATCAGTGGGATGTTCTGGCAGCCCCAGCAACCATTATAGAGCCAACAAAACAACACAAACAGTCCGGCTGGGACCACCCTCTAGTGGAAAAAGTAGCTGATGCCATGCTCAGCGCCGCAACATCAGACAAGGAGAAAGCCCGCCTCAGAGCAGTGCGTGCCCCCCATGCAGGAGACTTCCTCCTGGCAGTACCCATGTCAGCAATGGGCACGCGCCTAGATCCAGAATCCCTTCGTGTAGCAGTGGCCCTCCGCCTTGGTGCCCCAATTCACACTGAATACAAGTGTATTTGCAACAGGGTGGAAGCAGACCAATACGGACTGCATGGGTTGCATTGCGGAAGCACAAAGGGCTGGCATGCAAGACACAACGAGGTCAATGACATCATCAAGAGAAGCCTCGTCTCAGCTAAGTGCCCAGCGGAGAGAGAACCTCGCATCCTAGGGGTCCAGAACCCGGATTTCCCCGCACTTCGCCCTGATGGCATCACCATATACTCATGGAAGGAGGGTAGACAGTTGGTGTGGGACTACACATGTGTATCCACCCTGGCTGACACCTATGTACACTTCGGAGCTGATCAAGCAGGTGGGGCGGCCAACCACAGGGAAACAGCAAAATCTCTCAAATACAGGCGACTGGCAGGCCAATACCTCTTTGTTCCCATAGCGTCTGAGACGCATGGCCCCTGGGGCAAGAGTGCCTTGGGATTTCTCAAGGAATTGGGTTCCAAGCTCATCGACGTCACCAGAGACCCAAGGGCTTGCAGTTTTTTGTTTCAGCGCCTCAGTGTGGCGATCCAGAGGGGAAATGCTTGCTGCGTCCTCGGTTCCTGTCCGGAAGCGGAGGAGCTTCAAGAGATCCATAACCTTTAGGCATTTGTCTTGTATGTTTTGTAACCTTTAAATACACAATAAAGCATAAAAAAAGGAAGGGGGTGGTAGGAGAAAAGCACACAGAAACTGTATTGGAGGGGACCTACATTCCCTCCAATGCGTTATGTGTGATTTCCTCCGAGGCTATGGGTCCCCCTTCTTCCAGCCAGAGGTGGTACTCCCTTCCATTTTTTTATATATATATATATATATATATATATATATATATATATATATATATATATATATATATATATATATATATATATATATATATATATATATAATTAATTAATATTATAATTAATTATAATTAATAGATTAATAATTCTAACACGAATTCTCTCGAATTTCCTTATGTTTCTTTTTACTGGTGACGGTAAATGAAAAATCAATTCTCCAAAATTCATTTTTATTTCTAGTCTGACACGACACTTGAGCGCGTTTCGTAAAACTTATTACATTTTCAAAGACTTTAGTTTATCCACACACAACTTATGACTGTAACAGCATTGGCTCTTATACCTGCATTTGGGTGAGGTGATGTAATACAATAGTGGGGTGAAAAACAAACTTTCAACAAAACACAGAACATGGAACAATGAGTATAGATTTGCAGAAGTTGGGTAAAAGATAGAACTGCAGAAGGCCTATTGGCCCATATTTCCTAATGTTTCTATATTGGAGCGGAGTCTTGAAGTGGGTAGAATATAGTTGTGCATTAATTGGCTGTTGATTGCTGGTTTTGACTTCTTGATGTGTAGTGCCTCGCAGATGTCAAGCCGCCTGCTGTCGCTGTATCTATCAATGATTTCTGTGTTGTTTGCTAAGATTTCTCTGGTGATGGTTTGGTTGTGGGAAGAGAATATATGTTCCTTAATGGAGCCCTGTTGCTTATGCATCGTTAAACGCCTGGAAAGAGATGTTGTTGTCTTGCCTATATACTGAGTTTTTGAGGCTTACAGTCCCCAAGAGGGCATTTGAAGGCATAGACGACGTTTGTCTCTTTTAGAGCGTTCTGCTCCGTGTCTGGAGATTTAGAGCAGAACGCTCTAAAAGATATATATATATATATATATATATATATATATATATATATATATATATATATATATATATATATATATATATATATATATATATATATATATATATATATATATATATATATATTGGTATATTTTGGTAGCAGTCTTTCCTGTAGACATATATTATTAAATATGACCGAAAAAGTAAGATTAATAATTCTAACACGAATTTTCTCTATTTTCCTTATGTTTCTTTTTACTGGTGACGGTAAATGAAAAATCAATTCTCCAAAATTCATTTTTATTTCTAGTCTGACGCGACACTTGAGCGCGTTTCGTAAAACTTATTACATTTTCAAAGACTTTAGTTTACACACACACAAAACAACTATAACTGAACAGAGTTTAAACAGCTTTTCTTTTTTATACCTGCATTTGGGTGAGGTGACAGAACTTTTAATTGAGTAGGTACCTGATAACCTGGAAATTCTTTCTCGATTATCTGGTTTAATAATTTATTGTTTGAGGCCCATGATTGTAGTGGCATATTGGCTCCTAATAACTCACGGTTAGCTTCATGGTAAATTTCTACCAATTTGGATTTGTCATTAGTAGTTCCCTGGAAATTATCGACATACAAGTTGTCACTGATCTCTGCCTTATAAGGACTATTTGACTTCTTCAAATGTGTATCTAATGTGGCTTGAAGTAGAAACGGCGAGGAAGTCGCTCCGAAAAGCACAGAGGCAAACCGATAGGTTATGACCTCACTGTCAGGAGCCTGGGGATCTTTAATCCAGAGAAATTTGGTGTAATTACGATCCTCCTCTTGCAATCCTACTCTAAGGAAAGCTTTACTGATATCAGCAGTATAAGCAAAAATACCAGTACGGAATCGTAACAGTACATCATGTAGCCTTTGTGTTAGGCTAGGTCCCGTTTGGAGACATTCATTCAAAGACACGCTGCTTGCCTTCACTTTGGCACTACAGTTGAAAACAATACGTATTGGTGTTGTCAATGAATCTTTCAACACAGCGTGATGGGGTAAATAGTGACCTGTTTTCCGGTCATCATTATCAACAACTTCAATAAATTTACTGTTGAGTTGTTGCTGAATTAATTGATGGTACATATTTAATTTATCTGGCTGTTTTTCAGCCGTATTAATTGTGACTGTAATTGAGAGGCTGCCATGAAATAATTAACTGGAAGTTGTGGATGATTCAACTTCCATGGCAATCTCACCCAGTATTGTTTGTCTTTATAGACAACTGTATCCAGATATTGCTGGTAAGTCCACATATCATCAGGACTTGGTTGTTCAGGGACAATACCTAAAGTGTCTAGATCCCACAAACGATGTACAGGTGGATCAGACTCAATATCTTCAGATATTTCTCTGAACTGTAGGGGTGACTGTTCCAAGCCTAGTCACGCCACTATTGCATTGTTATCTTGTTTGTTGGTTGACGCTGCCCTTTGTTGGAAAAGCACCGGTCCAGTAAGCAACTTGCCTCCAGCAGATGACAACAAATTCATTCCGTGTTGTCTGGTGCATCCAGTTATAAATTTATAATAATGGTCAGCGCCTATAAGTATACCAACATCTGTGAGGCAGTCAGAATTTATTTTGTAATCTGCTAGCCTCATGCGGTTTCGTTTAAGATACCTCGCAGTGCGAGCTAGTCCTGTGACCTGCAGGTCTGAAGGCAGTTTATCAACTACTACCGCTTGTATTGGACTAGTAGAAGATCCAAGTCTCACTAATACCTTGACTACTTGGTATTCACGAGGTCCACTATTAGTCAAGAACCCAGAAATGTTCAGTCTCACACTTTTGGCAGGTTTTAATTTTAACTGCTCCACTAATTGTTGCGTGATAAAGGTTTTCTGTGATCCCTGATCAAAGAGACCTCTAGTGTTGACTCTAGATTTCTTGTCTATTAGCTTAAGTTGAGCTGTAGGCAGAGTGGTATTATTGCCTGCCTCAGTAGCAAGTACACTTATTTCCTGATGTACTTTGCAATATTGTACCGTGGTAGAATCCATAGAATTCTTCCCAGGTGTCACAGATTGGGTAGAAATTGTTCTACATAAGGCATAATGATGTACACCTTTGTGGCATCTACTGCATAAACGTAGCTGCACAACACATTTACTGGGTTCATGAGAACCCATGCACTTGGTGCATCTGTGTAATTCTTGAAGTTTTTTAATCCTGGTGTTAAAGTTAGGATAAACCGTACATTTGTAGGTGAGATGTTCTTGATCGCAGAACAAGCACCTTCTCTCTCTGGCTGAATTTGTCCTTTGAGTAGACACATCAGTGGCAGTGTCAGAGGGAGATACAGTATAAGTACCTACACTACTACTCCCCTTTCCAGTGGATGGAGTAGTCTTAGGCTTAGATTTATTGGATTTATTCAAAGTCAATTTAGGCTTGACTGAGATGTCAATGTTAGGTAATTTAGACTCAGGTTTAATCTTATCATGAGTCTTCAACCTGTTAACTGTTATTCTCAGTCCCTCGAATATTTGCTCGAGAGTGAGAAACTCAGTTTTATAATGTGAACATATTTCTGCTAAGATAATTTGAGGTAATTTCCTCTGCAAAAGTAACTTGATTGACCATTCTGAAGCTGGTACATCAACTTTAGTACCTAAGGCCTTCACTAGAGACTCTGCTTCTAGCCTGAAGCTTTGAAGTGAGTCTGGTCTGTTACTTGGTGCATTCAGATCTAGCATTTGGTAATAAAGGTTAGCTATGCTTAACTCCTGATTGCAATAATTCAACTTCAGCAGTTTGATAGCTTCCACATAATTACTCTCAGTGAGAGCTAAGTTATTTATAACCTTTTAGCTTCCCCTTTGAGAAGACTAATCAGGTATGAAAATTTAGAAATTGGGTCAAGATAAGACCTGTTATGGATATGAACTTCAAATGAAGTCCAAAATGTGTCCCAATTTTCTTCATCCAGCCCTGCAAATGTAGGTAAGTCTAAAGTAGGTAGACGAACCTCAGGTAATTGATTACTGGATTGAGACATAGTAGAATTTGTATTGGGTTGATGGTT
This sequence comes from Procambarus virginalis, assembly GCA_020271785.1. NCBI lineage: Eukaryota > Metazoa > Arthropoda > Malacostraca > Decapoda > Cambaridae > Procambarus > Procambarus virginalis. The sequence continues at coordinate 22,007 of WNGS01130959.1, forward strand.
TACTATACTGGATAGTACATCAAATTTATCTTGAGTCTCATCTTCGTGTTGTGAAATATTTGTTACAATTTGATCTAATTCCTCTAGATCAGTTTCAGTAGCATTCAGTGAGTTAAGATAAGACTGACTTGCTGATTTAACTTGATCAAACTTAAGATTAGCTACTCTCACTGATGATTCTAGTAGATAGTAATCAATGGGTGTGGTAAAAACTCCAGGCAGTATATCTCCTTTTAATTGACTTCAGTAAATTAAAGTTTATCTTATTTTTCTTAGTAGGTAAGAAATTGAGTGGACTGTATGTATTTGTTAAAACTGCCTGAAATTAATCTCACACAAATTGGAGGGACAATTTGTAGCTTAAACCACTTTGTAATGGCTCCTTCTTAAACTGCAAATTGTTTACCTAAGTTTAATTATTATTTTGTCATACCACATATGGTGGTCTAATCTACTATTATTTCAACAATTATTACTAGTTATGAATATTACTACTACAATAACTAGAATGGCCTTATCTGAGCCTGTAGTAAGGGCCCACTAAGGCTGTGTCATGGTAGCATCTATGTGGGTGTGGCCCTGTGCCTCATGGTGCCAATGGCGGCTGTGGAGGCCTTCAAGGCTGGCAACAGCTAGGTACATGTGTAGTTCTACTGCTCAGCTACTTGCTGTTCCAAGTCACAATTTACCTGTTTGGGATGCAAGGAGTTAGTACATTTCCCTAAACATATCAATACAGGTATGACATGGTATGTGAGGGCTGTAAAAATGGGGTACACGTACATGGTGTTGGTGTTGTTCATATATGTAACCGTCTTAAATTTGATATTAAAAAGTGCACTAGAATAATAAACAAATACTTGGTAAGACGGATACTGGAGTGCTCTCATTTGTAGTAGTGATGTTGCTGTGGCAGTTTCTTAAGGCAGAGTAGGTCTATCCTGTGGCCATTATCACAACACACACGCGAGCTCCATTGTTATTGTTTTCGTATCAGCATGGCGTCTGTAAGAGCCGCTCAGCCTCCCTGTTGTTCCAATATTTTTTCTACTTCTAAGTTAAATTTACGTTAACAAGGGAATCAAGCTATATTTTGGTGTTAATAATTATATTCAGTCTTATTGAACACTTTTTATTCAATTTAGACATTAAACTGTTGTATGAACAGTGGTTTAATAATGTAAATACTGCGGCGACGTCGATGACGTCACGGAGTCTCCCATTCTCTAATTTTAAGAGGATACTGTTAAGGGAAGACTATACTATTTGTGTGTCGGTTTCCCGACATAATTCCGGGGGGGAAGAACACGGGTCGAAGTCCCGGTAAGGACTGCGATCACTTTATTCTTCTCCTACAGAATTATAATGCTGCTTTAATTTGAGTTTACATTGTTGAGCTGCAGTCCTTTGGGGACGTATGTCCCGTACTGGCGTATCGGGTGCTGGAAGTCGCTGTACGTCTTCGTTCCTGGCCAGTTCTAAAGGAACTAATTTCTCTAAAGTTTTGAGAGTAGTGTTGCCTCGGCATTTTACTTTCACTATTCTCAAGATGCCCTGGCTGTCTGGATGAACAGAGACTATTTGACCTATAGGCCACTCTGAGCGTGGTCCATCACTATCCACCAGAACTATGTCACCAGGGTTCAAGTTAATTCTGTTGTAGGGGTTGTTTGCCCCGTAATGATACTCTCTCAGAGCTGTAAGGTATTCTCGAGTCCATACGTCATTCCACCGACTTATCACCCTTGATAGATGTTTGAAACGTTGAACCAAATCACTCTCTTGACATATGAAGGATCCTCTGGTTCCTCGTCCGTAAGGGACACAAGTGTTTTGAGAGGTCTACCATACATCAAATGAGCTGGACTTAATGGTTCACGCTGCAAAACATCATCAGAGAGGTAGGTAAGTGGTCGGTTATTGACTCGTGCTTCTATCTCTATGACTACTGTTTGAAGCTCCTGCAGGTCAATCTTTTGGCGGTGTAGGGTTTTCCGTAGAGAACGTTTTACCGTACCAACCATGCGTTCATAGAAGCCTCCGTGCCATGGTGCTCTGGGAGGTATGAATTTCCAATGGCACTGCCGTTGATTTAGGGCTGTGCGTACCTTTGGATGTGTCCAGATTTTCCTCAGACATGCTTCTCCTGCCACTAAGTTGGACCCATTGTCTGAGATCATTAACTTAGGACAGGATCTACGTGAAGCAAACCTGCGGAAAGCCTGTAAGAATGCTTCGGCACTCATATCGGGAGTCACTTCTAGATGGACTGCCCTTGTTGTGGCACAAGTAAAAAGACAGATGTAAGCTTTTACTGGTTTCTTGTCTTTAGTGCCTGTAAGTGTTAGTGCTCCTGTGAAATCTACTCCTGTAGTCTCAAAGGGACGAATATGTACGACTCGCTCCTTCGGAAGTGGAGGTGGGCCAGGATATGGACACACTCTGGCATCGTATCTCCGGCAAACAACACAGGATTTGATTATTGATTTTACTGTCTGTCTACCTTGGGGTAGCCAGTACTGTTGTCTTAAGTCTGTGAGAGTATCTAATACCCCACCATGCAGAGTGCAGTATTTGTGTATATGTAACACAATTAGTTTGCTTACTATGTGGTGACGAGGGAGCAATATTGGATTTTTTGCTTCCAAATCTATGTCAGCGTGCTGTAAGCGGCCTCCGCATCTGATTATGTTATAATTGTCAGTGTCTAACCAGAGACCCAGATCACGTTGTAGCTTCTTTGGAACATTGTCAAATTCTGTCCCGAATGTGTCGATCTGAGCTCTTTTGACCCAATACCTTAGGGCATTAGGGAATTTATGCTTGATTCCTATTTTCTTTAGAAAATCAAACACTACTTGGGTGACACCTATAAGTTTGTTCAGTTCAGAGTACCGAGTAGGATCAATTACCAAAGTCCGAGGTGGTTCTGGGTTCTCAGTGGGAACAGTAACATTGGTCACAATGACTTGTGGCTTTTGTTCAGGCCACTGGTCGCTGATTAGCCACTGAGGTCCATTGAACCACATCTCTGCCTTTGTTAATTGCCGTAAAGTCAGTCCTCGGGAGAGATAGTCAGCTGGATTCTCTTTTGTGGGTACATATCTTAGTTTATACCCTGCTGACAACTCTCGTATTTCCTTAACGCGGTTACTCACGTAAGGATTCTTACTGTTATTGTTCTTAACCCACTGTAGTACTGCCTCATTATCTGACCAAACTACTGTTTCTTTAAAGTGGATGTGGCGTAAGGCCTTGATCAAATAATGAGCCAATCTTACTCCTAACAGTAAGGCTGTTAATTCCAGTTGTGGCAGTGATCTTTTCTTTAAAGGTGCCACTCTGGCCTTTGATGTGAGCAAATTGGCTTGCCCATTTGTGACCAGGTAAGCTACTGTTCCATAAGCCTTTCCTGAGGCATCACAGAATACATGTAGCTTAATTGGTTCTTTTTCATTTACTACTGTGTTCCTGGGGAACTTGACAGACTCTAGGGTACTTAAATCTTTTACTAACCTTGCCATTTTTCTTGTAGGCAGGTGTTAGAAGATCATCCCAGCCTATCTTTTGTTGCCAACATTCCTGTATTATCAACTTCCCATTAATCAGTACTGGGCTTAATAGTCCTAATGGGTCGAAGGGTTTGCTGACTTGTGATAGTAATTTTCTCATTGTTAAGTTAGTGGTATCAGGCTCCACTGACTTGATTGTCAACTGATCTGTTGTCGTGTTCCATTCGACACCTAGTACCTTTGTCATCTCGGGTACCTGGTAATCGGGAAATTCAGTTGAGATCAGTTGATTTAATTTTTCATTGTTAGAGACCCAAGATTGGAGAGGCATATTGGCTCCCATTAATTCTCGATTGGCCTCATGGTATATGTCCAACAGTTTACTTTCACTGTTGGTTGTACCTTGAAAATTATCCACATACAGGTTTTTGCTAATTTCTGTCTTGTTTGGGCTATTGGACTTCTTCAAGTGCGTATCCAAGGTAGCTTGGAGCAGAAAAGGAGATGACGTGGCGCCAAAAAGGACAGAGGCAAACCGGTAAGTGATTAATTCACTGTTCGGATCGTTAGGATCCTTAATCCATAGGAACTTTGTGTAGTTCCGGTCTTCTTCTTGAAGACCTACCCTAAGGAATGCCTTGCTGATGTCGGCCGTATATGCATAAGTCCCAATACGGAACTTTAACAGCACGTCGTAAAGCCTTTGTGTTAGGCTAGGGCCAGTTTGAAGGCAGTCGTTTAACGAAACACTACTCGGCCTCATTTTAGCACTGCAATTAAATACTATCCGTAATGGGGTAGTTGCAGAATTCTTCTGTACACAATGATGTGGTAAGTAGTGACCTTCCTTTGGGTTATCATTTGTAACAACTTCGATAAATTTGTCATCGAGTTGCTTCTGTATTATTTCATGGTACAACTTCAAGTTCTCAGGTTGTCTTTGTAAGCGCAACACCTGTGATCTCAATTGGTTTTGTGCCATAAAATGGTTGACGGGTAGCTGAGGGTGATTCAGCTTCCATGGTAGCCTGACCCAGTATTGATTATCTCTGTATATAACTGAGTCCAGGTATTGTTTGTAAGTCCAGTCATCATCTGGGCTAGGTTGTTCAGGGACAATGCCGAGAGTTGCCAGGTCCCATAACTTGTGTACAGGGGGATCAAGCTCTTCCTCGGACATGTCTCTGAGTTGCAGTGGAGACTGGTCTCCTAGTCATGCAACCATTACTGGGTTGGCATGTTGGTGTTCTACAGGTGCGGGTTGGTTTAGCCGTAATACAGGGCCAGTTAGCAAATAGCCACCTGCAGATGGTAACACGTTCATACCGTGTTTGTATTCCTTTCCTTTGATAAACTTATGGTAGACATCTGATCCCATAAGGATTCCATATTGGAAAGGTTATCTGTTGTGG
>WNGS01130960.1:0-16164 GCA_020271785.1 Procambarus virginalis
TTCCATAGACTGGGTCCCTTTATTTGCATAGAGTGTTTGTATAGATTAAGTTTGACTCTGGGGATATCAAAGATATATTTATTTCTGGTGTAGTGATAATGAGTCCTATTACATCTGTCCAGGGAGAGTTTCAGAGCAGGATTTGCATTTAAGAACAGGGTTTTGTAAATGTAGTTGACCACAAGAGAATGTGTGGAGTGAGATTATGTTTAGCATGTTTAGGGAGTTAAACAGGGGGCTGAGTGTTGTCTGAAAGCAGAATTTGTTATATCTGATAGCAGATTTTTGCTGGGTGATGATGGACTGAGGTGGTTTGCAGTGGTTGAACCCCATGCATAGATACCATAATTAAGATAGGGATAGATTAGTGCATAATATAGAGAGATGAGATCTGAGTTAGGTACATAATATCTGATTTTGGAGAGTATACCAACTGTTTTAGAGACTTTTAGTTATGTGTTGTATGTGGGTGCTGAAGTTGAGTCTCTTGTCTAGGAATAGGCCAAGAAACTTTCCTTCATTTTTACTACTAATGTTAACATTGTCTATCTGAAGCTGAATTGCATTGTTGATTTGCTTCCAAATAAGATGTAGTAGGTCTTTCTATGTTGTGTTAGTTTGTGGTTGACATCCATTAGTGGACTTTTTTAGTTCATTATAACAACATTATTTAGTGTATGGGATTGGGGTTAGAGTAGATGAGGGTAGTATCATCAGCAAACAATATAGGTTTCAGAATGTTAGTGACATTCGGCAGATCATTGATGTATATAAAAAATAGGAAAGGTCCCAAAATGCTGCCCTGTGGCACTCCAACGGTTATTGGTAGAGTGGGAGAGGTTATATCATTGATGGCTACACATTGGTGCCTATCACTAAAATAGGATTGGATATAATCCAGGGCATGGCCTCGGATTCCATAATGATGGGGTTTACGTAAGAGGTAGTTGTGATTAACAGTATCAAAGGCCTTTCTCAGGTCAATAAAGAGTCCAATCGGAAACTCATTTTTGTCAAGGGCTGAGTAAATTATATCAAGGAGGCTAATAAATGCATCGTTGGTACTCTTTTGGGAGCGGAAGCCAAACTGACAGGGGCTGAGTATGTCGAATTTTATGAGGTAGGAGTAGAGCTGTTTGTAGATAATTTTTTCAAATATTTTTGATAGTATGGGTAGGTTTGATATTGGTCTATAATTGTTTATGTTTGCCGGATTACCTCCTTTATGAACTGGCGTTACTCTTGCTTTTTTAAGGAAAACAGGGAAGGTATGACACTAGGGATTTGTTGAACAGAAGAGCTATAGGCGGCGCAAAGGCATGGGAGGCGCTCTTGTATACAATGGATGGGATTTCACTGATGTTCCCAGCTTTAGTTTTTAGTGAGTGTATGATGGACACAGCATCTGTGTGTTAATTACAACAACATTAATATCAAGTGTATTAACCGAGTGGGGGAAAATAAAAGAAAACAAGAGTTTCGTTCTATAAGTGAAGGGGGTACTCTACGCAACATTGTCTTCATTAAGGTTCATCGTAAACCTGAACTAAAGTTACATCCTGAAGCCTTCAGCTGTTCCCGGCAGGCGGACTGGTGAAACCCGAGGCACGCAGGCCCGGTGGGGGAGTCACATACTGCAGGAATCAAGCTTAGCATAATAATAATAATAATTAAGGGGAAAGCACCAAGTCATTACGACTATATAGCACTGGGAAGGGGTCAGGATAAGGATTTGGGATGGGACGTTGGGGAAGGCATGGTGCCTAACCACTTGGACGGTCGGGGATTGAACGCCGACCTGCATGACGCGAGACCGTCGCTCTACCGTCCAGCCAAAGTGATTGGACAACAGTGTGAGCTGGCCCTTCTCCTCTCCCCCTTGGGTCCAAGGTCAAGTGGTGACCGGTGTTGAGGCTTGACTAGGAGTGATGTGTGATGCCCTAGTGGAGAGAGTGAAGTCCCATGGCATGGGGTTATAGGATCAGTAGCACGATCCCCCGCTGTTTAACTGTAACCTCATGTAACGCAAGGCCAAGGTGAGCAGCACGTGACAGCATTGGCGACCTCGCCAGGATTCGTTGATTAGGCTGCAATGTTGCCAGGGTACGTTAATCAAGCTACAGTGTTGCACAATTTCAAGACTGTTGCCAGAGTACAGTGGGTTACTAGTTCCCAAACAGCCGTCTATCAACTCCCAAACAGCTAAATATATAATTGAGGGCGATTTACGTTGGCAGAGACTATAGTTAAACCTTTTACCATTTATTCTAAAACATACTTTTTCCCCGGTAATTAATGAAAATTTGTTGAATCTTTTCCAATAAAGGTTTGAATCTGCATCTGGAAGAATTTTGTTGATCAGGAATGTAATTGATTTGGTTGCAAGATATAATCACCAATCCACAGGGAGTGATTGAGGACCCCATTCCCGGCCTCTGAGTGGTAAAAGCCCACATACTTATATGTTGAGTGGTAGTGGACCCCATACTACCCAGTGAGTGAGTGATAGAGATCCCCAAACCCATATTTTGAACAGCAGTCCTATAAGCATCTTGAATCTGAATCTTAATTAATTTTAGGGACGAAGCTTGCAATTGTAATTGTTAACAAAAAAAAGAACCACTATGCCGCAGTGAGTAGGATTCGAACCTACGCGGGAAGATCCCATCTGATTTCTAGTCAGACGCCTTAACCACTCGGCCATCACTGCACGGAGATACAACCTGTCTTCAACTTTACTGTTATTTATGAAATCACATGTAATCTAGTAATTCCTGGTTTTGGAAACAGGAAGCGTGTAATTGAGCTTAACGAGGTCCTATTAGTCAACTACAATACCCTTTTCCAGGATGCAACCCACAGCAGTTGCCTATAATGTCTGTATACGTAGGTGAACAGAGGCATCACTTGAAAGGAAACGTCGGCAAACCTGATCAGTTTACCCGAGAGCCACTAACACTAGTGGCCTCGATGAGGACAGGAAGCCGGTGGCTTGTCGAAGGTCCCCCCCCCCCCCACATTTGCCTTGATACAAGGCAAACATCTCTGACCAGAAGTAATTGAGGATGTGGTTGTTAACCGCTGGCTGGTGGTGTTCCAGAGGAAAACTTGAAAGGATAAGGATTTTGTTTTACAAAGTTTAATTTCAGATGTAGGCTTAGAGCCTGGTAGGCTTAGAGCCTGGTGGGCTTAGAGCCTGGTAGGCTTAGAGCCTGGTGGGCTTAGAGCCTGGTGGGCTTAGAGCCTGGTGGGCTTAGAGCCTGGTGGGCTTAGAGCCTGGTGGGCTTAGAGCCTGGTGGGCTTAGAGCCTGGTAGGCTTAGAGCCTGGTGGGCTTAGAGCCTGGTGGGCTTAGAGCCTGGTAGGCTTAGAGCCTGGTGGGCTTAGAGCCTGGTGGGCTTAGAGCCTGGTGGGCTTAGAGCCTGGTGGGCTTAGAGCCTGGTAGGCTTAGAGCCTGGTGGGCTTAGAGCCTGGTGGGCTTAGAGCCTGGTAGGCTTAGAGCCTGGTGGGCTTAGAGCCTGGTAGGCTTAGAGCCTGGTGGGCTTAGAGCCTGGTGGGCTTAGAGCCTGGTAGGCTTAGAGCCTGGTGGGCTTAGAGCCTGGTAGGCTTAGAGCCTGGTGGGCTTAGAGCCTGGTAGGCTTAGAGCCTGGTGGGCTTAGAGCCTGGTGGGCTTAGAGCCTGGTAGGCTTAGAGCCTGGTAGGCTTAGAGCCTGGTAGGCTTAGAGCCTGGTAGGCTTAGAGCCTGGTAGGCTTAGAGCCTGGTAGGCTTAGAGCCTGGTGGGCTTAGAGCCTGGTAGGCTTAGAGCCTGGTGGGCTTAGAGCCTGGTAGGCTTAGAGCCTGGTGGGCTTAGAGCCTGGTAGGCTTAGAGCCTGGTGGGCTTAGAGCCTGGTAGGCTTAGAGCCTGGTAGGCTTAGAGCCTGGTAGGCTTAGAGCCTGGACGTGGGCTTAGAGTCTGGTAGGCTTAGACCACACTCAGTGGTAGGACCCACCCATGACCTCATCCCTCTTCACTTGCTGCACCATTAAAAAATTAACAAAGTTTTCTTGTTGCATCTCACAAGATGCTGTCTAAAATAAACATCTTCATCAGCCCGAACTAAGGAAAACACAGCTTGAGGAAAATAACTCACAAGAACGGTTTTCCTATCCAAGGATATTGGATAGGAAACTCCTCATGGTAGGCCCTGAGGAGTGGAGTTTTATTTTGTCTTAGAAGTTAAATGAGTTAACGCGAGATGAGGGTCAAAAGTGATATCAAATAATGGTATCAACGGCAACCTTTGAAGATCTATTCAAATGTATAAACAATATAATTGCTTCCGTAACTCGTTATCGAGTTTAGCGAGCGAGCTCGTATAATTGCAGGCGATGAGTCACAATACCGTGGCTAAAGTATGTTGACCAGACCACACACTAGAAGGTGAAGAGACGACGACGTTTCGGTCCGTCCTGGACCATTCTCAAGTCGATTGTGCATTCTCGTATAATTATTACCTTATCATTATTTAGATATACAAGAGTTCTTACAATCATAATGACCAGTATGGTAATATTATAGGACACATTTAATGTATAATCGCACGACGCACGGAACTGCACAAGAACGTGAAGACAGGTTCGCCTCCTTGGTGAGTACGTATGTACACTCTCCTCCATAATGTGGTCACACGGCTAAATTTAAAACATAACTTCAATAACCATTTGATAAGTAGAAACTTACTCCCCCCTCCTATAAAATTAATGTACTGTAATTTTCAAGTAAACCTTCCCAGTTTTCCAGCCATTTATGGATAAAGTTTTATATATTTATTTGATTTGTACATATGCGAAACGAAAAATAAACATCTATTCATTTGGAGGGGGTTCGAAAATATATCCGGAAGCGACCTTAAGAGGGCTCAGGGGAACACTATAGTCAACATTAGCGAGAGAGGGGCGTCGAGATCTGATCCCACGGAGTGATGCCCAATGACTCCAGCATCGACGCGGTCAGGTCGCAATCTGGGAGAGTAGTGACGATGAGGCAGAGGCGATGGGGAAGGTTGTAGTGATGGAGAGGGCGGAGAGAAAGTGGTGGAGATGATAGTTGGAGTGGAAGAGGAAGTAGCGGAGGAAAGAGACGTGGTGGAGGCGGAGGAAAGTATAGCGTGGGAGACGAAGATGGTAACGGAAGAGGAACTATAACGGTCCATAACTCTTCATGGGCCTACAGCAACCTTTGTCTAACTAGGCTGGACGGTAGAGCTACGGTCTCGCTTCATGCAGGTCTGGCGTTCAATCCCCGACCGTCCAAGTGGTTGGGCACCATTCCTTACCCTCCCAATCTCTGCCCAAATCTTTATCCAGATCCCTTCCGAGTGCTATATAGTCTAATGGCTTGGCGCTTTCCCCTCATACTTCCCTCTCTCCCTCTTAGACGTTCGAATTCATTATTCCTCAGCTTGCCATAACGTCTACCCACTAGCCTCTGGCCGCACTGCATCGTTTAAGCTCTCACCTGTTTCTCATAATTAACGCAGAAGAATTTAAATGATTTGAGCTAGACTGGCGTCCCCGGAACTGTCTCACCCGAACCTAACCTAACCTAACCTAACCTAACCTAACCTAACCTAACCTAACCTAACCCCGTCATACAACACTCACAGTGTACTTGACCCGCCTTCCTACTTTGAAACTATTCTCGGGTCTTAGATGTTCTCATCTAGATGAGCGGCAGTGAATACTAGCATTATCCTCACTTTAATCAGACTATCAAAATCCTACGATTAGGCAAAATTGTAATTAATTTTGTCAATAAAGATGTTAATAATAATAAATAGATGAGCTCACAAGACGGCATCACATCCTTCGCCTTTCCGACTTTTGGTCAGTAAAAGAATCAACTCAGTTCTCACGCTGCAGACTTCTTTTAATAATGTATCATATACATAAATTACTTAAAAATCAAAAAAGTATTTATGCAAAAATATTTATATCATATTATTCATGTGATCATTACAGTAATAAGTAGGTACGCAGGAACTAGGCAGCTGTTGTGGGTAGCATCCTGTGGAACATCAGTCGATGATGTCCATAAGTCTAACAGGCTTCTTATCCAGAAAATGGGAAATCATAAAAAATAAAATATTATGCAGATTAAAAAAAAATCACGTTAAGTTCAATTGATAATATGCTTACCAACCACCTTATTTCAAGCAGTGATGGCCGAGTGGTTAAGGCGTCTGACTAGAAATCAGATGGGATCTTCCCGCGTAGGTTCGAATCCTACTCACTGCGGTCCTAGGCATAGTTGTTTTAATCCAACCCTGACCAACTAGCACTCGTATCCCTTCAAAAGGTTCAGAGTCTTCCAACAGAAAACGGTGTTTAATAATTCATAGAGGTAGCCAGCCCGATTTGGCCGGTGAAGGTATTTATACCAGCAGCGAGAGGACCATGCAGGGGTAGCTCTCACTGAGGGGGGGGGGTCACCTGGCGCCATTAGGGGTCACCTGGCACCAGTAGAGGTCACCTGGCGCCAGTAGGGGTCACCTGGCACCAGTAGAGGTCACCTGGCACCAGTAGAGGTCACCTGGCGCCAGTAGGGGTCACCTGGCACCAGTAGAGGTCACCTGGCGCCAGTAGGGGTCACCTGGCACCAGTAGAGGTCACCTGGCGCCAGTAGAGGTCACCTGGCGCCAGTAGGGGTCACCTGGCGCCAGTAGAGGTCACCTGGCACCAGTAGAGGTCACCTGGCGCCAGTAGGGGTCACCTGGCACCAGTAGAGGTCACCTGGCGCCAGTAGGGGTCACCTGGCGCCAGTAGGGGTCACCTGGCGCCAGTAGGGGTCACCTGGCGCCAGTAGGGGTCACCTGGCGCCAGTAGGGGAACTCACACACACCTGGTACACAAAAGTTCTTTATATTTTTATGTTGATTTTTTCGCGTCATTTGCGTCTCTTCGCGTCGCTGTTGTGTTATACACAGCAGCTCAGAATGATTGGCAAGAGCGGTACACTGATGTATGGGGACACTGAAGACAGAGAGCGGAGGCTGCATGTGTCTCATCAACATTGCACACATGTTGACCGTCCCGCAGAGATGCCATTATCATTATCATAACCATTAACGTTACACAGAGAGACGCCAAGATCTCACCAAGTTTAAACACTCATACGAAGGTTAATATCAATGTTTTATGTATCTTTAATTGCAAGAGAATGTTGTAATTAGTTTAATTGAATCTTAAAGGCGGTAAATAACAACGTGGAGGGAAATATTTACTATAGGCAAGAGAGCAGAGCTGTAGCCAGCAGCCGCTGCTGGAGGTGCGGCTCTCTCAACCATTGTGATCAACGACTCATCGCATTTGACGAAGAATGCAGTGTTTACTTCCTTCGGTTCACTATCATGCTGTAACAAGAGAGCAGTCTGCGTCTTCGTGAATACTGGTGAGGAAAGCTGGGACCATCACGTCTAGCTTGCCCGAATATCCGACCTTTCGGGTGAAGGTGCACGAATATCCGACCTTTCGGGTGAAGGTGCACGAATATCCGACCTTTCGGGTGAAGGTGCACGAATATCCGACCTTTCGGGTGAAGGTGCACGAATATGCGACCTTTCGGGTGAAAGTGCATGAATATCCGACCTTTCGGGTGAAGGTGCAGGCCAGAGGGAAAGGTTGGATGTTCGTGAAGGCCAGAGAAAGTTTGGAAGTTCGGTCAGGGAAGGTAAAAATTAGGATTATGTAATGGTGATAGAATTTAAAACCCTTATTGCAGCCACTACTTACATTGTCTGGCATTATGGGTAGTGACATCGTCTTGCCGGAGCCAGACTTCCTTGCAACTTAACCCCGGGCAAGCTAGACGTGATGGTCCCAGCTTTCCTCACCAGTATTCACGAAGACGCAAGACTGCTCTCTTGTTACAGCATGATAGCGAACCGAAGGAAGTAAACACTGCATTCTTCGTCAAATGCGATGAGTCGTTGATCACAATGGTTGAGAGAGCCGCACCTCCAGCAGCGGCTGCTGGCTACAGCTCTGCTCTCTTTCCTATAGTAAATATTTCCCCCAACGTTGTTATTTACCGCCTTTAAGATTCAATTAAACTAATTACAACATTCTCTTGCAATTAAAGACACATAAAACATTGATATTAACCTTCGTATGAGTGTTTAAACTTGGTGAGATGTTGGCGTCTCTCTGTGTAACGTTAATGGTTATGATAATGATAATGGCATCTCTGCGGGACGGTCAACATGTGTGCAATGTTGATGAGACACATGCAGCCTCCGCTCTCTGTCTTCAGTGTCCCCATACATCAGTGTACCGCTCTTGCCAATCATTGTCAGCTGCTGTGTGTATAACAGCAGTGTCTGCTCCGATGGTCCAGTAGCCAAATATATATGAATACGCATAAGCTATATAATTAAATATAATTATAATTACCATAATACCAAATAGCGCTAGCACACCATCCTGGGGTGTAGTGGTTAGCACCCTTGCCCACGCGTCACGCAAAGAGAAGACCTTGGTTCGAACCCCAGGGTAGGAGGGTACGACTGGACTGTGATCTTTCAATAGCCTTCTCGGTGCACCCAGCAGCCACTGGGAACCAGAATGTAAAGGCAGGGATATTCCAGTAAAATATTGCGAGACAGATCTGGGTTATGATATCTCCTCTAAGGCCCTATTGAATGACTCAGGCCATCTTGAAATCTGGTCGAAAGTTATTTAATAGTGAATGGTTTGGTTATGAACTGTGGGACCTTGAAAATACTGACCTTGGTAAGCTAAAGTGGCCATATAGGAAATTTAAAGACGGATCCTAGATGTTCGTCCTCACACTCAATACAATCTCCTGCCTGCCTGGCCTGTTGTTCACACCTGTAAAATAGTTCACAAACTAATTATTTGTTTTTTTTGTCTGAAGGGAATCTATCATTCAGGAAACACAATCAGCCGAGTCAAGCCGAGAAATAAACAAGTCAGCCGAGAAATATCTTGAGGTGATTTCGGGGCTTAGCTTCCCCCGTGGCCCGGTCCTCAACCAGGCCTCCTTTTTGTTACACATCAATAGAAAGCAGCCCATAGCAGCTGTCTAACTCCCAGGTACCTGTTTACTCCTAGGTGAACAGTGGACATCAGGGTGAAAGAAACTCCGCCCATTTGTTTCCGCTTCTGAAGGGGATCGAACACGGAGCCTTAGGCCACGAATCCCGAGCGCTGTCAACTCAGTCATCATGCCCCCCCCCCCGACAGCTGGGGGGGGGGGACCATCCTGATTATTAAAGATTTACCGTCACAGAAAAATGACCTATTTATTCCTGTCAAATTTAGATCCCTAAAACATTAACTCTACGGCGATTTATAACGAGTTTGATTCAAGGTAATCCGCGGCTCAGTTGGAACAGCATAGTTCAGCGGCGCTGCAAAAATTTTTCAACATTCATGATAAATTTAGCTGTATGTTGTTTAAATTAGACGACTACATTATCTGCTATTGTATCCTGTATTCTGTAATGCATCCGTGAAGGTCGATAGAATTGTAAAAATCACTGTTGCCGAAATTGTAGTTTTTCTGTTTTGAGCATTATAAGATTATTAGCCCTTACCGTTTGAATCATTCAGTGCATAATTACAATAAACTCGTGTTATGATGTAATTATTAGACAACTCCAGGTTTCCATCGCCCAAAACAATCGAGCAATAATGGCCAAGTGATGTTGCTCTCAACAAGAACAAGTGATGATGCTCTCAACAAGAACAAGTGATGTTGCTCTCAACAAGAACAAGTGATGTTGCTCTCAACAAGAACAAGTGATGTTGCTCTCAACAAGAACAAGTGATGTTGCTCTCAACAAGAACAAGTGATGTTGCTCTCAACAAGAACAAGTGATGTTGCTCTCAACAAGAACAAGTGATGTTGCTCTCAACAAGAACAAGTGATGTTGCTCTCAACAAGAACACGAAAAGTTGCACGAACCTAATGTCTTTGTTAGTTGGTCAGTTGTGTTTGTTTTCATCCTAATATGATATCTTTTATAATATATGATTATGATATCTTTGATATATCATATGATATGATACATATGATATGATATGATAATATGATATCTTTGGATTATTCATCCAAATATTATACCTTTTACTGTATTTCTACTTGCTGGTGATTTCTTAACGCGCTGAATAGTGTTCTTGTTTTATCTGAAAACCGGTCAGAAAGGACCGGAGGGCATACCTTGAGGTGCTTCCGGGGCTTAGCGTCCCCGCGGCCCGGTCGTCGACCAGGCCTCCTGGTTGCTGGACTGATCAACCAGGACATTCAGACAATGATTCTCTAACATACTCATATTCACTGAGGTAATTTCCATGTTGGCTAATAATGTGATCCTCGAAATTATAAAACTAGGAGTAACTTCATTTTTCATATATATTTATTATATTTGTTATGTATATTTACTCTCAATATCAGTAATTTAAGTTTGTGCCAATTCTTCACCAGGTGTGATTGGCACCATCTGCCTGGCACCCTGATGACACCACCCACACTGCCTGGCACCGTCATGACACCACTCACACTGCCTGCCACCGTCATGACACCACCCACACTGCCTGCCACCGTCATGACACCACCCACACTGCCTGCCACCGTCATGACACCACCCACACTGCCTGCCACCGTCATGACACCACCCACACTGCCTGCCACCGTCATGACACCACCCACACTGCCTGGCACCGTCATGACACCACCCACACTGCCTGGCACCGTCATGACACCACCCACACTGCCTGCCACCGTCATGACACCACCCACACTGCCTGCCACCGTCATGACACCACCCACACTGCCTGCCACCGTCATGACACCACCCACACTGCCTGGCACCGTCATGACACCACCCACACTGCCTGGCACCGTCATGACACCACCCACACTGCCTGCCACCGTCATGACACCACCCACACTGCCTGGCACCGTCATGACACCATCCACACTGCCTGGTCATAGGTCCGTACATGTCGTGTCCGCTACCCGCCTCGTCTTCCTGTATTTGCGCAGGTAATTCTCGGGTGGTGGGAGCCTGGAGCACTGCGTACCCCATGTGAATGCAATACAACACCTCACCAGGGTACACGCCACATGTGGACGCAATACAACACGTCACCAGGATACACGCCACATGTGGACGCAATACAACACCTCACCAGGGTACACGCCACATGTGGACGCAATACAACACGTCACCAGGATACACGCCACATGTGGACGCAATACAACACGTCACCAGGATACACGCCACATGTGGACGCAATACAACACGTCACCAGGATACACGCCACATGTGGACGCAATACAACACCTCACCAGGATACACGCTGACTTACACGTACAGTTTCCAGCAGTATTCCTGCTGAAGTTCTTCGTCAACGCTGCAGGGTCTAATTCAGCTTAATAACACTCTTTTTACACGGAGTTACTTCCTCAACAAATTGACTTTGTTATTCGACTGTCGCTTTACTTAAGTTGTGATTAATAACAGGGCATCATAATATGGTAAACAATGGAGTTAATTTTAAAGTTTTGTCCCTGAAGCACAACGAGACTGTTAAACTACCAAGGGGCCAGTTTCAGGAAGCAGTTACGCAAGCACTTACGAACCTGTACATCTTTTCTCAATCTTTGGCGGCTTTGTTTACCCATGAGCTCCGAAACACCAGGAGGTTGTTTATAACAATAACAACAGTTGATTGGGAAGTTTTCATGTTTGTAAACTGTTTAATAACTGTAACCAAAGCCGACAAAGATTGAGGAAAGATGTACACGTTCGTAAGTACTTGCGTAACTGCTTCGTGAATCTGGCCCCTGAATTCCTCAGGCGATTATTATACGGGTACGTCCAACCTGCTCGTACACACAAAATATCCATAGTAATGATAGCAAGTCCGAAAATGCCGAACACCTCTCACTCTCGGTTACTTGGATCTCTAAACTATAGGTATGGAAACAGATGGAAATGTGAACTTACCTGAAAAGGTGAAATTTGAGAATCGAGGAATTACTCACCTTGTAGTAAGGTTGAATGAGCAACTGATGGGGTTCGTACCTGCTGTAGTGAGGTCAGACTGGGGGGCAACACTGCCTGCGGCAGACTCACTTCCACAGATCTTGCAAGACGTCGTAAACACTCAACACAAGACGAGAAACACTAAAGCAAAGATTGAAGGTACCGACAAGTATGAAATCTTGCCGCAGCAGTAAAGCGTTTTCGACAGGTGTTTCCAGCCTAACACTTCACTCTCCCGAACTCAGCACTTAGTCACGTACGGAGGCAGCGCCTCACTCGTCACAACGCCACCTTCACTAAGTAAGGTTAACTCCTTAATGATGTGACCCGCCGAAGTAAAGGTTAATATGGAGTTCCCATTACAACCCGTCCTCACAATAGGCTGTTTATAACAGTCCGTCCTCCAAACAAAGACCCAAAGTCCATTCCATGCACCCGCCAAACCCCCTGTTTATGAATGAGAAACGGTTTACACACGACTCACAACTGCTGACGTTCGAACACTTCCGGAACAAGTGCTTCACTGACGAATTTTGTTCGAATCACAACGCTTTAAATGCTTCACCCACGTACTACAAAAACAAATAATCGCCAACAGAACCTAACCTAACCTAAGCCTATATATGCACTATATGCTAATATTTTGCAATATTAATTTATATTTGAGAAAATTCCCGTTTTGAATGAACACCTTGTAAAAATTTATGAATGCGTCTGTGGGTCGACCGCTGGATAGAATGGACTTGAGTCGAGGACGGGTTGAAATGCTTCACCCACGAACTACAAATACAAATAATCGCCCACAGAACCTAAACACCTAACCTAACCTAACCTATGCCTATATATGCACAATATACTATATATATAATAATATTAATTTATATTTGAGAATAGTTCTGTTTTGGATGAAGAGAGTGTTAAACTTGATGAATGCGTTTTTGGGGTCGACCGCTGGATAGAATGGACTTGGTCTGAGGACGGGTTGCCGCGGGGCAGGGGTCAGATTCACGAAGCAGTTATGCAAACACTTAAGAACCTGTCCATCTTTTCTCAATCTTTGGCGGTTTTGTTTACAATTATTAAACAGTTAATAAGCTCCGAAACACCAGGAGGCTGTTCATAACAATATCAACAATTGATTGGGAAGTTTTCATGCTTGTAAACTGTTTAATAAATGTAGCCAAAGCCGTCAAAGATTGAGGAAAGATGTATACGTTCGTAAGTACTTGCGTAGCTGCTTCGTGAATCTTGCTCCAGATCGTTAAGGAGTTAACAATGCTTAGTGATGGTCGTGATGTGACGAGAGTGGCGGAAACGTTTAAAGTGTTAATGGAACACCTTCACTTTCGGACAAGAGCAGCAAGTGTTGTCACAGTGAGTTACAGGGACTGGATGTTGTAATGTTGTAAAGGGTCCGGGCACTTGAATTAATCGTTCCTTGTCTAGCAGGATTCTAAAAGTGCATTGTTATCGGTAGGAAATAAACAAGAAACCAGGCCAGGAAACGCTACAACTTCTGTACGTGACTAAGTGTCGACTCGGGACAGTTTAGTGTTAGGCTGAAAATACCAGTCGAAGAAAAACCTTTACCGCTGTGGCGAAATTACACACTTGACGGCACTTCCATCCTTGGTTCAGTGTTTTTCGTCTTGAGTGTTTGCGACGTCTTGCAAGATTGGTGGATGCGAGCAACCCGTCCTCTTAAAATAACGTCACTTTTGCTCGTATGCGCGCTATGGCCAAATTTGGACATAATTTGAAATGAAATCGACTCACAAAAGTGACGTACTGTTCCGTTTTTCTGTTTGAGTCGTCCGGCTACTCGGCAAGCTTAGAAAAGTTAACTTTCCATTAACGTTTTTCATAACGTTTTGAAACTTTATGAGAATTTCCTGCCCACCTAACCTATCAGAGGACCCTTAACTTACTCTTGTTGAAAAAAAAATCCCCAAATATATTTTCATTTTTTTTTCATTTTCAAATTACGTCCATATTCGGCCATACGGGCAAACGGCCAAAGGGAACGTTCTTTTTAAGAGGACAGGGTTTGAGTCGCAGGTAGTGTTGCCCCCAGTCTGACCTCACTACCCCCAGGTATCTCAGCGTCCTCAACCTTCAGGACAAGGTAAGTAATTCCTAGATTAAATTAATAATAAAATATTATTTATTGTGTTACGTTATTATATATATTGTGTTTTAATATTCTATTAATACATGTTTAATTTTGTACTAATATTATTTTATTTCGCGCATGTATTTCGATAAAATAACTTTCGCACCGCCCAGAATATAATAATGTTCGCCTGTGGGTATGAAGCACGAGACAAGATGCCTGGGGTTAGCCTCGCTAAACATTATTATGTGAGTGTTAATAAGCCTTTATAATGTGAGGTTATGTGAGTGCTGTAGGCCAATATCGAGGTCGGCCCAAGTGCCCTGCTTTAAGAAATATTGGCATCTATAGAGCCCTCCCGACGGGTTTCATGAAGTCTGAAATAAAATCGGTGCTTATAACTCTCGCCGCTCATCCGTCACGCATCTTCATTGTCTATTCTAAAATGATGAATGTGATTCATCTGGGTTACAGTATTAATGTTCTGAGACAGAGGAAGAGGAGGGAAAGGTAGATAAAGATGAAGGGGAAAGAAAGGGAGGGAGGATGGAGAAGAGAGGGAGGGGGGGATGTTGGGTGAGAGGGAAAGAGGCGGAGGTGGAGAGGGAGAAAGATTGATTGATTGATGAAGATTAAGCCACCCAAAAGGTGGCACGGGCATGAATAGCCCGTAAGTGGTAGCCCTTTTGAGCCATTACCAGTATCAAGAGCTGTTACTGTAGATCTGTGGAGGTGCGACTGCACCCTGCGTGACGGGAGATGTCTCCCGTGTTCGATATTCGAGAGGGAGAAAGGTGGAGAGAGTATACTTATACCTCTCAGTACTTGACTACCACATCTACAGCCCCGCTCCTGTGCCAGGTAAGTCCACTACGGGCTCACCATAGCCCGTGCTACTTGCCCCGCTCCTGTGCCAGGTAAGTCCACTACGGGCTCACCGTAGCCCGTGCTACTTGCACCGCTCCTGTGCCAGGTAAGTCCACTACGGGCTCACCATAGCCCATGCTACTTGCCCCGCTCCTGTGCCAGGTAAGTCCACTACGGGCTCACCATAGCCCATGCTACTTGCCCCGCTCCTGTGCCAGGTAAGTCCACTACGGGCTCACCGTAGCCCGTGCTACTTGCCCCGCTCCTGTGCCAGGTAAGTCCACTACGGGCTCACCATAGCCCGTGCTACTTGGAACATTTTGTTCCCAGTAGTTGAATTGAAACAACAACTTGACTACCAGAGTCTACGAGATGGGTAATGTCTACCTCTTTATACCCCGCCTGCTAACCTTGTTGTACCTGTTTTAACTATTCTAGCGTTTAAAATTTCTTGTGAAATTTGGTTTAAAGATCTGGATGGAGGTGGCTTCCACAACTTCTTCCTTCAGTGCATTTCACTCGTTGGTGAACCGTACAGGGCACGAGTATTATCTTTCATCCGTTCGGCTCATCCGCATTTCTAGCTTCTACCTATGTCTTCATTTACTAACTTTCCCAATTTGGAGACTGGTTTTATTCTCATTGTTTATTCCCCCTCCGTATCTTGCATGTTGTGATCATATTCCTGTTTCTCCTATCCGCTACGATTGTGAGAGTTCTATTCTAATTATAATGTTATTCTAATTATAATAATATTCCAATTACTCTAATTCTTTATTCTAATTCCATTTCTAGTAATTCTTTTTTAATTGCCCATAGTTTAACCCTCTTGGCTCTGACACCATCTTGCTGCAAACTGCTGTACTTTTGCAATATTGTTTCATGCTTTGCAGTCAGTGGCTTCCATGCCGGTGCTGCATATTTCAGTATCGGTCTAACAAATGGGGTTAGGTTGCTTGAAGAATTCCTGAGTTATGTTTCTAAACGATGCTCTTATGTTTGCTAGCATCTCATATGCTGCTGATGTTACCCCGTTTGTGTGTGCCTCTTGTTTTAGTGTTGGAAATATTTACACTTCCAAATCTTTCTCTCTGAGTCCTGTAATTGTCTTCCACCTGTATTGTATAAGGTG
>WNGS01130963.1:9775-31997 GCA_020271785.1 Procambarus virginalis
CAAAGCAATTGGTGAAGAACTTTTGGAGATTCACGTGTGTTGCTCTTACGCTCTACAGATGGCGTGGTTTAAAAAAAAACATATTTTTTTTCTGTTACAGGTGAGGCATGTATATAGTAGGTATATAAAAACACTCGTCTATTTGAATGCAATGTTGTGTCAAAATTTCAAAGCAATTGGTAAAGAGGTGTCGAAGATTTCCCAACATGAAAAAAACACGAAAAACACCTCTTTTTTCCAAAAAGCATTTTTACGTCACCGACGTGATCTATTTAGTTTGTATATAAAACCCGCTCGGATGCGAATGGAACGTGTGTGAAAATTTCAAGGCAATTGGGAAGAGCTCTCGGAGATTATCGATTTTGAACAAAGAAACAATCCATTTTTATTTTATAGATACATATAGATATATAATCATGTTTCAAAGGGATCTGGGTTCAAGGCTCATTGATAAAATAAGAGACCCCAGAGCACGACCTTCTTTTTCCGGTGCCTTAGTGGCTATTCATACGAGAAAAGGCTACTGTATTCCTTATTCCTATCCAGCGTAGGTGTGGTTCCTGCCCAGCATTGGTGGGGTTCCTGCCCAGCGTTGGTGAGGTTACTGCCCAGCGAAGATAGGGTTTTTCTGCCCGCGTTGTGGGGTTCCTGCCCAGCGTTGGTGGGGGATCCTGCTGTGCTGGTGAGGTTCCTGCCAGCGAAAATGGGTTTTCTGCTCAGCCTTGGTATGGGTGTTCCTGCCAGCGTAGTTGGGGTTCCGGTCCAGCATTGGTGAGAGTTCCTGCCCATCGTAGGTGGGGTTCCTGGCAGCATTGGTGGGGTTTCTGCCCAGCGTTGGTGGGGTTCCTGGTCAGCGTTGGTGGGGTTCGATAAAAAAATTTGCAATCTCTAGGAAGGAAATTTTGCTGTAAATATATTTCTTTTACAAAGTTTATTTTTGTAACCAATCAGTTTTGTAGCTGTGTGACTTTCTATAATATAGGGAATAGCAACAAAAAATGGGGGGTGCAGGAACTCCTACACGACAAGGTGCTCGAGTTGCAATAATGGTCAAGTAAGTTAGAGACATTTATTAGCGAGTCCTGTTGGTGTGTTTTTATTACAGTTCTAATAGTTATGTTATATATAGATTAATGATGACACACATTTGTATCATGTAGGAAAACCCGACACCTTTTACTAATATTTATACAATAAGCAGATAATATTGCTGTTGTATAGACAAGTTAACCCATAGAAAATGTAGCACAGTGGAATTTTTCGTCAATTGAAAACGAGATATCATTGCAACATCGCGTTATAAATTTACACCCTATTCTGTTGGGAATTATTCTTAATACCGTAGTCTTTGAACTTATAACATCATAAACATTTTATTTGAATTTACTTAATCCTTAGTATCAAAATAGAGTAAATGTGACCTTTCTAGCAATTATTGACATCTGGACAAGGAGAGCCAGGCGTCAGTTTGAGAGAGGTCAGCCACTGTTTAGACAACAGAGTCGCCGGAGCGAGTTCAGCTTCTATAATTCACCCTTGTACGAAGTATTATGTAGATTAAGTTAGTGCTTCTCTCTTATCAACACGCAGTCAATATATAAACAAGGGAAGCGTCTTTTCGAAATCTTATCCAAGTCATTCCTGGCCAGTAATGTTAGGTAGATAAGGTTAATTCCGGTTAGAACATGAGGCAACGACTCAAACCAGGTAATTAATCCTTGGTTTTTATCTTATATATTATACAGTATTTTCTCTGATATAGCTGTCATATATAGGATTCCGGTTTTCCGGCTAGTGCTCTTTTGACAGGAACATAGAAGAGAAAGCAGCACAGTTGATTGGGACTCCAGTACAGGGTGAGATGCTAGCTTCAACTACGAAATTATTTGGTGTCTTCATTCATGTTTATACCTGGTGGACTAAACTACTATACAATAAGATAAGATCTAAATTATCATTACTAATATATGTATTTAATACTGTAGTTTGATGGCCTGCATATATATAAGTTTAGTACAAACACCCTAAATGTGCAAGAAATCGATTTGTGAGAATATTGCAGAAATACAGTCCACTAAACATCATACATATTGCTATCGAATACTATAAATTACCTTAACATAAACTCTATATAGATTCATATTAATTAAATAAATATAGATCTCACAGGTCGGTTCCACAAATCATGTACAATAAAGTTACAATCAAATAGGGGTGGCAAGAGAAGCAATACTCAAGAATCAAAGAACAAATTTCTTTGAATGTTCCCAATTTGCATTTCCTAGGCTATGGGTGCCCACAATTGTACCAGAGGTGGCACCCTTAAATTATAATATATTTATATATAATATATATATATATATATATATATTAATAATAATATATATATATATAATATGCATATATATATATATATAATATATATATTATATATATATATTATATATATATATATATATATATAATTATGTGAGAAGCTGCATAAACGCGCAAGCCATATATCACTAAGAACTCTTTGACCCGGCCAGGATTCGAACCCATGCCGTCCAGGATCACCCCTAAACGTACACAGTACCGTGACCACCGCACCAATGATCGTCATAAGGCTTGGTCAGTCTTGGCGCTTATTAACTAAACTCCCTGACTGACCAACCCCCGACGACACTCATGGTTCCATTTGGGTACAGTTTTTCATCAAATTCTGGCGCATGCACGGGCCGCACTGAGTCTATCATGTGTGAGAAAGCTGCATAAACGCGCAAGCCATATATCACTAAGAACTCTTTGACCCGGCCAAAGAGTCTTTGACTCTTTGACTTTTTGCGCGTTTATGCAGCTTTCTCACACATGTTAGACTCAGTGCGGCCCGTGCATGCGCCAGAATTTGATGAAAAACTGTACCCAAATGGAACCATGAGTGTCGTCGGGGGTTGGTCAGTCAGGGAGCTTAGTTAATAAGCGCCAAGACTGACCAAGCCTTATGACGATCATTGGTGCGGTGGTCACGGTACTGTGTACGGTTAGGGGTGATCCTGGACGGCATGGGTTCGAATCCTGGCCGGGTCAAAGAGTTCTTAGTGATATATATATATATATATATATATATATATATATATATATATATATATATATATATATATATATAAGTTGGGTAAGATAGAACTGCAGAAGGCCTATTGGCCCATATTTCTTGATGTTTCTATATTGGAGCGGAGTCTTGAAGTGGGTAGAATATATATATATATATATATATATATCTATATATATATATATATATATATATATATATATATATATATATATATATATATATATATATATATTTGTTTCAATATCACATATTTGTACATTATTTAGTGTAATAAATATTAAGAATCGATTGAAAAAAAACCTTACAAAGGAAAGGGTTAAAAATCTCTATCAGAAGCTACAAGTGGAACAGAGAACATTGCCAGGCGTCGTTGTTCCAGGCGTCGTTGTTCCAGGCGTCGTTGTTCCTGGTGCCGTTGTTCCAGGCGCCGTTGTTCCAGGCGCCGTTGTTCCAGGGCCCCGTTGTTCCAGGCGCCGTTGTTCCAGGCGCCGTTGTTCCAAGCGCCGTTGTTCCAGGCCACGTTGTTCCAAGCGCCGTTGATCCAGGCCACGTTGTTCCAGGCCACGTTGTTCCAGACAGACTTGCTCCATTGTCGTCATAGGGTCACTGGGATCACTTGCACGTTCCTTCACTCATTCACAAGTAAAGCTGACCAACCAAGTCTAACTCTTGGCCTTCAAGACTTCTTTCTCGTAAATTGTCATACATAATATACCATGCGGTATTATAAGATATATAATGAATGAAGGTTCAATCAAGTATGATCAATATATCATTGAAAATAATATGTCGACAAGGAGCTATGAAACATGAATATGAAAATATGAAAACAATATTCATATCTGATATGAAAACAAGAAGCTGGGATATAAGAACAAGGAATTGGAAAATGTGGATATGGAATTGGGATATGAGGACAAGGAGATAGGATATAAAACAAGGCGCTGATATATGAGAAATATATGATATATTAGGATAAAGCGCTAAGATATGAGTACATTAAGCTGGAACCTGTTGAAATGTAGCCGGGGCATTTAAGACATGGCGCTGGAATATGAGGACAAGGAATTGAATTATGAGAATGGAACGTGATTATGAGGATCGGGCAAAAGAACGGTGCCCAGCCTCATGTACCATGGGGGATCGAGCTCTGACCCTGCAAGTAGCGAGGCCGTTGTTAATGCCATTAAAAAGGATGTACTATATTGAACAATGGTCACGGATAAATCTTCCGGAATAGGCATAGGTAAGTTGCCGGAACCAAGAACGGAAACCAGACAAGTTCCTTCGCTGAGTTCCCGGCCACCTGCATTCAAAGAACTAGTAGCAAATCAGAATTCCTGATTGGCAAAGAAATCTAATCTTCCGGTTCAGTAGCGAGAGCAATAAAACATTCGACACCGGTCACAGAATAAAGTTAGAGTTCATAATTATCACCACATAGGCCTTCTCATCCACCTTTATTTGATCTAATCCTAATTATTTTAATCAGATTATCGTGACCGTCTTGCATCATATTATGTTGCAAATTATATTAATTATCACTGATAATATCAGGCCGACCATGAAAGACTAGTTTCAGCGCATGAACATGACCAAATATTTCATTGATCGGCCGA
Source organism: Procambarus virginalis (assembly GCA_020271785.1). Lineage (NCBI taxonomy): Eukaryota > Metazoa > Arthropoda > Malacostraca > Decapoda > Cambaridae > Procambarus > Procambarus virginalis. Next base: position 14,486 of record WNGS01130963.1, read on the forward strand.
TATCATTGAAGATTATTATTAGACTACAGTGAGGAATGTCCACACTACTCACTCTTATTCCTTGTTGAATCAATATATTCTCCCAGAAAGAGAATTACACGGGTCAAAATATACTCGCATGTATTACAATTGCATATATTCAAAGACTGAAGGGCAGGTGATGTTAGAAACACCTGCCAGCTCTAGTCGTAAGATAATGATTTAAATGCAGTTATTCTCAACAATTTAATTCACGTACAAATTAATCATGCAGAGAGATGAATGGATACACAGCCCGTGACTGGATGGGTGAGTGAGTTGAAGATGGGTGCAGATGACTGATTATCAGACGTCTGAGTGGAAATAAACGTATTTTAATTTGGGGCTGGAGTTGCAAGAATTTGGAGCAATATACAAGGTGTTCAGATATACTCCAGAATGACAACCATTTCTTGAATATAAATGTTAACAATTAGTTGACTATTAGTTGACTGTTAGTTGATTAGCTGGCTATGTAACCTAAAGGTCCATTGTCTATCTAGCTGGAGGAACGACTGATTAGCAAAGTGGATGGGTTGAGGAATCTAACTAGCTGGGAAGGTGGAGGAATGGTTAACTATCAAGCTGGGTGTGTGGAAGAATTATTGTCTAGCTGGCTGGCTGGGTGGGGGAATGTTCAACTATCTAGCTGGCTGGCTGGGTGGAGGAATGTTCAACTATCTAGCTGGCTGGCTGGGTGGGGGAATGTTCAACTATCTAGCTGGCTGGCTGGGTGGAGGAATGTTCAACTATCTAGCTGGCTGGCTGGGTGGAGGAATGTTCAACTATCTAGCTGGCTGGCTGGGTGGGGGAATGTTCAACTATCTAGCTGGCTGGCTGGGTGGAGGAATGTTCAACTATCTAGCTGGCTGGCTGGGTGGAGGAATGTTCAACTATCTAGCTGGCTGGCTGGGTGGGGGAATGTTCAACTATCTAGCTGGCTGGCTGGGTGGGGGAATGTTCAACTATCTAGCTGGCTGGCTGGGTGGGGGAATGTTCAACTATCTAGCTGGCTGGCTGGGAGGGGGAATGTTCAACTATCTAGCTGGCTGGCTGGGTGGAAGAATAAGGTTCAGAGATCAATAAAACAAATATCTGCCAGAGGTCAACAACCAACTCATCATTGGTGCGGGCGTGCAGCACTTACAGTGAGAAATCATGCTGGAACACTATGTAAGGGACGTCACACGGTCCGTAATACTTCGTAATGTGAGATGAACATTTCAGAGGGCAGCCATAGCACTCATTGATCTTCTCATTGACTTATTCACCTTCTCCTGGAACACGATGAGGTGGCATTGTCCGCTACTTTGTGGTTCCCGGTGTTCCTTTTAGTGCTACTTATTGCATGGTTCAGACAGCCATAATGAACGATTCGGCCTTGCATGAATGATTGTCATGATTCCCTCGTACTCAAAAATATAATCTCACAACAGGTAATTATTAATTAAAAGTTTATCATAATTGTGGGATAGATTACAGAGGTTTAACGGGAAATCTCCCATTCATTACACAAGCCTAATTTCTCGGAAAAAATTATTGGCAAAGACGGTGGCATGTTTTATTGATATTATTCTATTAGTTGCAGCCAAGAGCATTGCTCAACAAGACCCAACAACTCCACACAGAGAACTGATATCATGCAAAGTGGTTGCAAGTTTTTTGCGGAACGTCAAATTTTATTCTTATTCCCTTTCAGTCTATCGGGTTCTCGTTGTTTTCTTTCTTGCGAGAACATCGACCAGTAATTAGTTCATTTGATAGACGTGATCTGATTATTCTCTGAATGTTGTCTGTATATAACAATTATCGATAGCACTCTACGGTTACAAGTGTGTACGTCACACCACGGTACTTTACATCACAGAGTTAAGAGCTTACTTAAGACGTTAAGTACACTAGTAAAAACACTTGCCCTTCAACCCCATCATATCACTCAGCCCGGCATAGTGCGACCCACTTCCTGCCACGTAATTTACCGCTATATAAAAATAATTATAAATGGACATTCCGTTTTGCCAAGCACATCTCGCCTCTCAGAGTGTTAGCCGAGAGTTTCAACGGGAATATGTTCAGAGGACCCGGCCCCTCGACAAGAGGAGCATCAGGAAAGCTTAGCCACGGCGGCCGCACCGGGAAACACCAGCCAAGGAGGGCTGGGAGCGCGCCGGTGTTCACTACACAGCGACCAGACGCACACTGGCCCCTGTGCTCTCCTCTCTGGGTGCTGTGGGGGCTCCTCCCTTCCCACCCTCCTGCACACATCCCTCCCATCCACCTTGCTTGACACCTACCTTCCCTCCTCCTTCCTTGCCGTTCGCCTAAACATCAGGGTTAGTAAAGCTGGTTGATAGATAGACAGGACAGCTGTCAGTCACTCTGACTGGTATATACAGGGCGGATCTATTGTCTTTCCATTCACGAATCCTACTAATTCATCCCAATCATTCTATCACACATTTGGTATCAAAATATACAATATATATTGGATCATTTATTTATTAATTTCCAATCCATTGCCAGGTTTAGCCATACCTTCATCTATCCATTGCCAGGTTTAGCCATACCTTCATCTATCCATTGTCAGGTTTAGCCATACTTTCATCTATCCAATCCGAGACTTACCCATCCAATTACCATTTTTTTAAAAAGTTTTAATATTCAACAAATTACTCATTCATCCATCCAAACCTTCATGTACCAATCAATCTATCTCTCTAATCCCCTTCACAACCTAATCAATGCAGGCACTCAAATCTTTCAGTAAATCACCAATCAAACTACAATAAATCCCTCCATCATCCCATCCAGCCACTCGTCCATCCACACATACCTTACCCATCCATCAGCCCATTCATCAATCCATCCACCCATCCATGAACCCATCCATCAGCCCATCTGATGGGCTGATGGATGGGTAATTTCCCACTTTTGAAACAATGTATCAAAGCGCAAGATAATGAGACGGCAGACATCAATTACCCCTCAAGACTAAGCTAAGCTGTCCTAAGATGTCTGGGTCAAAGGTCAACGAAAAGGTTGAGAGGAATTATTTACGCATTCTGTACCTTGAAGACGTAAGTAACCTCAAACTAACACTTACTTTCCAGGAACGAAAATTGTGTTACATGGTTTGGCCTATTGAAAGTTTCTGTAACTCCAGGGCACCTATTTACTGCCAGGTGAACACTGACATCAAGGGAAAGGAAACGTTCCCTAACGTCGCTGACCAGTCGCGTGATTCAGCCCCGGGACATGACCAGGGATGCATGACAGTGAAAGAGTGAGACACAGATGCACTGACCACTGAGCCACAGACATCATTACTAAATGAAAACTAAGAATATGCTGACAATTTTAAATACAAATAATGATTTTTGTTTTGTTTATTATAACGCAGACAAGCACAAGCTTTCTTTCCCGTGCTGGGTGCTAATACTATAACTTACCTGCTGGGTGTTCAACCTCTGACTCCTGCTGGGTGTTCAACCTCTGTCTCCTGCTGGGTGTTCAACCTCTGACTCCTGCTGGGTGTTCAACCTCTCTCTCCTGCTGGGTGTTCAACCTCTGACTCCTGCTGGGTGTTCAACCTCTGTCTCCTGCTGGGTGTTCAACTTCTGACTCCTGCTGGGTGTTCAGCTTCTGTCTCCTGCTGGGAGTTCAACCTCTGACTCCTGCTGGAAGTTCAACCTCTGACTCCTGCTGGAAGTTCAACCTCTGACTCCTGCTGGAAGTTCAACCTCTGTCTCCTGTTGGGAGGTAAGATTTACAGTTCTCTCCTCAGACTTTCAATCTCTGCTGGCTGGGAGTTCATGAAAAGTCTAAACACCCGGTGTCCAGAAAGTTCTTACTTTAATTAAACCCTATTTAAATTGCTTTTTCTTTCCTGAAGATCAACAATGGAAGCTCTCGGCGCCACACTGAAGGGGTAAGCGATGTATTTTGTTGCGTCAGAATTTGCATTTTGTCCACAAACACACAAGAGGAAAACACGGGTGATCTCTGCCTTGTATAAAAATTCAATTTTTTATCTCCAAGACGCGAATGTTTAGCGTATCTGAATTATTGGAAAGTAAATGATTTACTATTTTTTTTTTACATGTAATATTCAGCTTCCAATCGTGTAATTCTGGGATTTATTTGAAGAGGGATAACTTTTTACCCTATCCTTGGAGGATGTATCATTTACAATACACTTCGTTTATTTTTTATTTTGAGAACTGTTCAACGAGTTAGAATATAGTGGCGAGACTTGGTGTTATGTACACTCACTGATAGTTTACTTTAGTCGTGTATTATAATCAGAATGTGCCTGTATGTGGCTCTCAGCAGTGTAGTATGTTCCCTAGTTGTGTCCAGGACTAAAGTGTTCCTGTTAGTTGTGTCCAGGACTAAAGTGTTCCTGCTAGTTGTGTCCTGGACAAAAGTGTTCCTGCTAGTTATGTCCAGGACTAAAGTGTTCCAGCTAGTTGTGTCCAGAACTAAAGTGTTCCTGCTAGTTGTGTCCAGGACTACAGTGTTCCTGCTAGTTGTGTCCAGGACTAAAATGTTCCTGCTAGTTGTGTCCAGGACTAAATTGTTACTGCTAGTTGTGTCCAGGACTAAAGTGTTCGTGCTAGTTGTGTTCTGGACTAAAGTGTTCCTGCTAGTTGGGTCCAAGACTAAAATGTTCCTGCTAGTTGTGTCCAGGACTAAATAAAGTGTTCCTGCTAGTTATGTCCAGGACTAAAGCTAAAATGTTCCTGCTAGAAGCGTCAAGGACTAAAGTGTTCCTGCTAGATGTGTTTGGATTTTAAGTATTCCTACTAGTTGTATTTGGAAAAGTGTACCTACTGCTTATGTTCAGGATTTAGGTATTCTTGTTGGTAGTGTCCAGGACTAAAGTATAACTACTGGTTGTGTTCTTGACAAAAGTATACTCGCTGACTGGTCAGTATCATCCTGTTATTGTCATAATGGCTCTCCAGAGAACAATTACCTCTAAGCCCAACACCAAACCAAGAGCTCATTTTAAAACGATCCTCCCCCCCCCCCCTAGAGCACAGTCAGCCAAGCAATTTGTGTCCAGATCCAGCATTTACTGCTGAGAGAGGCGATACGAGTGTGAGATCGTTAGTCCTGTCAACCCATCCTGCTACTGCTGGGGGTTGAGAATAATAAACTGTTGCCTGTGGAGGGAGGTGTTCTCTCCCTTTAGCATATTCTAACGATTTGTGACTGGTAAAAAAAAGGCGTCTTTTGCCAAAGCAGAAACGTTCGAGCCTAGACAACTCGCCTGATCACTGGAAGCAGATTCTTAGAAAACATAAAAAATATTGGCATTAATTTCCAATGAACTCCGGGAATTTTGACTGACTAGTCGATTGCGGTAACAATGTGATGTATGAGATGAGAGGACAGGCTGATCTACTACACCACTGGCTCTACTGTTTGCGTCAGTTTACTACACAGCTGGCTGACCTTCTTAATGTTTTAATTAATCAGGTCCACTCTACCAATGAGTGTCCTCCTTAGGATTAATATAATACACTATACCGCTGGCTGTTCGCCGTCAGGATCACTGCACCATTGGCTGTCCTGCTTCAGGTTCACTGCACCACTGGCTGTCCTGCTTCAGGTTCACTGCACCACTGGCTGTCCTGCTTCAGGTTCACTGCACCACTGGCTGCCCTTCAGGTTCACTGCACCACTGGCTGCCCTTCAGGTTCACTGCACTACTGGCTGTCCTGCTTCAGTTTCACTGCACCACTGGCTGTCCTGCTTCAGGTTCACTGCACCAATGGCTGTCCTGCTTCAGGTTCACTGCACCACTGGCTGTCCTGCTTCAGTTTCACTGCACCACTGGCTGTCCTGCTTCAGTTTCACTGCACCACTGGCTGTCCTGCTTCAGGTTCACTGCACCACTGGCTGTCCTGCTTCAGGTTCACTGCACCACTGGCTGCCCTGCTTCAGTTTCACTGCACCACTGGCTGTCCTGCTTCAGGTTCACTGCACCACTGGCTGTCCTGCTTCAGGTTCACTGCACCAATGGCTGTCCTGCTTCAGGGTCACTGCACCACTGGCTGTCCTGCTTCAGTTTCACTGCACCACTGGCTGTCCTGCTTCAGGTTCACTGCACCACTGATAGTCCTGCTTCAGGTTCACTGCACCACTGGCTGTCCTGCTTCAGGTTCACTGCACCACTGGCTGTCCTGCTTCAGGGTCACTGCACCACTGGCTGTCCTGCTTCAGTTTCACTGCACCACTGGCTGTCCTGCTTCAGGTTCACTGCACCACTGATAGTCCTGCTTCAGGTTCACTGCACCACTGGCTGTCCTGCTTCAGGTTCACTTCACCACTGGCTGCCCTGCTTCAGGTTCACTGCACCACTGGCTGTCCTGCTTCAGGTTCACTGCACCACTGATAGTCCTGCTTCAGGTTCACTGCACCACTGGCTGTCCTGCTTCAGGGTCACTGCACCACTGGCTGTCCTGCTTCAGTTTCACTGCACCACTGGCTGTCCTGCTTCAGGTTCACTGTACCACTGAGAGTCCTGCTTCAGGTTCACTGCACCACTGGCTGTCCTGCTTCAGGTTCACTGCACCACTGGCTGTCCTGCTTCAGGTTCACTGCACCACTGGCTGTCCTGCTTCAGGTTCACTGCACCACTGGCTGTCCTGCTTCAGGTTCACTGCACCACTGGCTGTCCTGCTTCAGGTTCACTGCAACACTGGCTGTCCTGCTTCAGGTTCACTGCACCACTGGCTGTCCTGCTTCAGGTTCACTGCACCACTGGCTGTCCTGCTTCAGGTTCACTGCACCACTGGCTGTCCTGCTTCAGGTTCACTGCAACACTGGCTGTCCTGCTTCAGGTTCACTGCAACACTGGCTGTCCGGCTGTAGAGTAATCATCGTACTATTTACAAGTAGAAAAGTACAACTTTTGTACACTAAATTGTGTTCGCTTTCGCCTCTTATCTCCACTCAACTACTCCTTATCAATGAGAAAGTCAGTAGGAGCGATAAGAAGGATTCGAACCCGCACACTTGGTACTCCCTAGCACACTCCCAAGACCACTACACCACGACATGCTAAAAAGCAATGATACAGTGTTTCACTTAGTACAAAAAAATAGTGGTAAAATGGGTTACATACAGACTTCGTAATAGGAAAAATAATAAAGATAATCTATTTTGTACAAGTAAACAGGAGACACGGGGAACGCTGGCGGTCATGGGTGGTCGTATGATGCTGTATAGGAAAGCAGTAGAAGCTCCGAACCTGTATTCCACATGTGAGCTTGTAATATGCTGAGAGCTGGTAGAGTCCCCATGGCCACGGAGCTGAGGACGACGCTTCAGAACCAAGACTTCGTGACCAGGGACCTCGTTACCAAGGACGTCCTGACCAGGGACCTCATTACCAAGGACTTCCTGACCAGGGACCTCGTTACCAAGGACGTCCTGACCAGGGACCTCGTTACCAAGGACGTCCTGACCAGGGACCTCATTACCAAGGACGTCCTGACCAGGGACCTCGTTACCAAGGACGTCCTGACCAGGGACCTCGTTACCAAGGACGTCCTGACCAGGGACCTCGTTACCAAGGACTTCCTGACCAGGGACCTTGTTACCAAGGACTTCCTGACCAGGGACCTCGTTACCAAGGACTTCGTGACCAGGGACCTCGTTACCAAGGACTTCGTGACCAGGGACCTCGTTACCAAGGACTTCGTGACCAGGGACCTCGTTACCAAGGACGTCCTGACCAGGGACCTCATTACCAAGGACTTCCTGACCAGGGACCTCGTTACCAAGGACTTCCTGACCAGGGACCTCGTTACCAAGGACTTCCTGACCAGGGACCTCGTTACCAAGGACTTCGTGACCAGGGACCTCATTACCAAGGACTTCCTGACCAGGGACCTCATTACCAAGGACGTCCTGACCAGGGACCTCATTACCAAGGACGTCCTGACCAGGGACCTCGTTACCAAGGACGTCCTGACCAGGGACCTCATTACCAAGGACTTCGTGACCAGGGACCTCGTTACCAAGGACTTCGTGACCAGGGACCTCGTTACCAAGGACGTCCTGACCAGGGACCTCGTTACCAAGGACTTCCTGACCAGGGACCTCGTTACCAAGGACTTCCTGACCAGGGACCTCGTTACCAAGGACTTCCTGACCAGGGACCTCGTTACCAAGGACTTCCTGACCAGGGATCTCGTTACCAAGGACTTCGTGACCAGGGACCTCGTTACCAAGGACGTCCTGACCAGGGACCTCATTACCAAGGACTTCCTGACCAGGGACCTCGTTACCAAGGACTTCCTGACCAGGGACCTCGTTACCAAGGACTTCCTGACCAGGGACCTCGTTACCAAGGACTTCGTGACCAGGGACCTCATTACCAAGGACTTCCTGACCAGGGACCTCATTACCAAGGACGTCCTGACCAGGGACCTCATTACCAAGGACGTCCTGACCAGGGACCTCGTCACCAAGGACGTCCTGACCAGGGACCTCATTACCAAGGACGTCCTGACCAGGGACCTCATTACCAAGGACGTCCTGACCAGGGACCTCATTACCAAGGACTTCTTGACCAGGGACCTCATTACCAAGGACTTCGTGACCAGGAACCTCATTACCAAGGACTTCGTAACCAGGGACCTCATTACCAAGGACGTCCTGACCAGGGACCTCGTTACCAAGGACTTGTGGCTAAGGTGCTCAAGACCAAGACCTTATTCACAAGGACATCAGGATCAGGACAACATTAACGGCGTTATCATCACCACAAACCTGATGACCAAGGCCTCATTATCAGGGACCACATGGTCAAGAACCTCAGGATCAAGGGTTCATAACCAGAGACCTCAAACCCACAGACAAAGTAGGAAACTCTTCATGCGTTTTAAAATTACGCTGGAACAAACACTACTTCCCTAAGCATTACAAGGAACTCTACAAAATTTTAAAGAGATGAATGGTTCTTAAACTACTCTAATGTACAGATGAACTAGCACGATTTTCGAGTATCTTAAAAAAATTGTTATTCAAAATACTGATAATACTAAAACACACACACGTATGTGATTAATTCCAAAAAACTTTCCTTTCTTAAATAAAATCTAGATCCCTCAAATTTCATTCACAATAGACAAACATTAGTTTGTAACACTGTCTTCTTGTTTTTGAAAGGCTCGAAACATGTATATACTTTCATATTCAGCCGCTGATCTCTGGTATTATACAAGAACTTTTGCCTTACCACGAGAAGTTTAGAAGTAAAACAGTCAGTCTGGACTCTCTAATGCAAAGCTGCCAGAGACTTTGAAGGACTCCCGAGTGCACTTGGAAAGGGAAAACTTGAGAGCATTTAGAGGATGGACATCTGAAGAGCATTTTTTGGGTGAGTGTTTTGAGTGCATTTTTGGAAGACATTTTGAGATTTTTGGAAGACATTTTGAGAACAATTTTTGGATATTAATTTTGAAACATATTCAGACGAAGAAAATATCCAGTGCATTTTACCGAAGAGTATCTCAAGAATGTTTGGAGTGTATTTGGAGATATTTAAAGAATGTTTGGAGATCAAGGAAGGTCTGCTTGAGGTAAGACAGAACTAGATAGTAAATTTGCACACGAAATTTAGACCCTACGTCTGGAAATAAAATTGAAAGAGTAATGTTACAGTTATTATCCAGAGATGAAAGTACAGCCTCTCACAGCAGCACATAGGCCTCTATCCGTCAATATGAACGCTGGATCCCCGTCAAGTCCCTATCCTTCTCACAAAGTTCCTAACCTTGTATAGCCTGACGGACATCTTAAGAAACTATTCACCTACGATGAACACATCAGAGTCAACGTAAACGTAACTTGCTCATGAAGTCAGAATTCTGAGAGGCATCCAGCGTTGCCTTAAAGGAATGTCAATCGAACCAAGCAACTCTACAGTTGAGACTTTGCGTGATCAACATGCAAATTCACCCCTGTGCCACTTCAGGCACTCTCATCCTCGTCGATTTCTGTCAGCAAATTAACAGAGAAGATCAATCACTCCAGCGTATGAAAGACGTAACTGTTGCTCCCGATCTGAGGTTAAGTGAATGGGATGCGCTGTAATACTATTGTGTACCTTCACCCCGATCACAGTTCCCAAGAGATCAAAGACAGGAGAAAATGGGTGATCCAATATTGCAAAAAACAGCCTTAATATTGCTTAAAAATGCATCTAAGATGATCTCATGTTTCCTCTTAACAGCTTAAGCTTCATATACTAGGAACAGCTTTTGAAAAATCCCCATCTCCGTAACAGCCAGCTGTACTTGCCCATTACGCTCTAGTTACTTGCCCATTACGCTCTAGTTACTTGCCCATTACGCTCTAGTTACTTGCCCATTACGCTCTAGTTACTTGCCCATTACGCTCTGGTTACTTGCCCATTACTCTCTAGTTACTTGCCCATTACGCTCTGGCTACTTGCCCATTACGCTCTAGTTACTTGCCCATTACGCTCTAGTTACTTGCCCATTACGCTCTAGTTACTTACCCATTACGCTCTGGTTACTTGTCCATTACTCTCTAGTTACTTGCCCATTACGCTCTAGTTACTTGCCCATTACTCTCTAGTTACTTGCCCATTACGCTCTAGTTACTTGCCCATTACGCTCTAGTTACTTGCCCATTACTCTCTAGTTACTTGCCCATTACGCTCTAGTTACTTGCCCATTACGCTCTAGTTACTTGCCCATTACGCTCTAGATACTTGCCCATTACGCTCTAGATACTTGCCCATTACGCTCTGGTTACTTTCCCATTACGCTCTAGTTACTTGCCCATTACGCTCTAGATACTTGCCCATTACGCTCTAGTTACTTGCCCATTACGCTCTAGTTACTTGCCCATTACGCTCTAGATACTTGCCCATTACGCTCTAGTTACTTGCCCATTACGCTCTAGATACTTGCCCATTACGTTCTAGTTACTTGCCCATTACGCTCTAGTTACTTGCCCATTACGCTCTAGATACTTGCCCATTACGCTCTAGTTACTTGCCCATTACGCTCTAGATACTTGCCCATTACGCTCTAGATACTTGCCCATTACGCTCTGGTTACTTTCCCATTACGCTCTAGTTACTTGCCCATTACGCTCTAGATACTTGCCCATTACGCTCTAGATACTTGCCCATTACGCTCTGGTTACTTGCCCATTACTCTCTAGTTACTTGCCCATTACGCTCTAGATACTTGCCCATTACGCTCTAGTTACTTGCTCATCACGCTCTAGTTACTTGCCCATCACGCTCTAGTTACTTGCCCATCACGCTCTAGTTACTTGCCCATCACGCTCTGGTTACTGTGTATCCCTTCGCCTCGTCGCCACTATCATCATCGAACCCGTGTGTACCCGCGACACAGCGCGGGCAGGTCACTACAACCACCTAAGGAAACCATCAACTACTTAATAAGAAAATTTTGCAAAATATGAAGATGTCAGTATCATCACAAATAAGAAGCTTCGCTACAGGTCTCGGCCCGGCACAAAGAGAAGGGAGGCAAGCTGTGGGTTGATGCATGCTTCGCCACACTGGCCAGGTCATTGAAGCTCATTGAAGTGCAAACGACCATCAATACTCAGAATAGACCTAAAACGTTGATAAAGCGAGAGGGGCTATTCAGTAAATTCAATTTTAATAATAAAAGGATAGACTGGGAGATAATAAACACGGGAACTTAAAAACATTCCATGGGAAACTGTTTTAAGTAATACAAGTCCTACAGAAGGAATAGAAAAACTGACTTCGGAAGCGTATCAAGTCTGTCTGAAACATGTTCCTTTGAAGAAAACCAGAAAGAGATCCAACGTAGAAAGAGAACGCAGACGACACTATAAACGCAGGAAAAAAATAACGGAACTGCTTATGCAGACACGAATTTCCCGTCAAAGAAGGAATAATTTAAATATGGAGATTGAAGAAATCGAGCGGAAATTGAAACACTCATATGAAACTGAAGAAAGGCAGTTAGAACAGAAAGCAATTCAGGAAATAAAGAAAAATCCTAAATACTTCTTCACATATGCGAAATCAAAAGCAAAAACCACTGCCAGTATTGGACCTATTCGTACAAGTGAAGGTTCATACACGAAGGATGACAAAGAAATTAGTGAAATCTTAAAAAAGCAGTATGAGGACATGTTCCAATAAACAACATGAAAGTAGAAGTATGAGCAGTATGAGAACATGTTCCAATAAACAACATGAAAGTAGAAGATCCAGACAATTTCTTTATGCGGGATATTCAAACCCCTGTAAATATAACTGATGTCAACACGAGCTCACTAAATTTTGAAAGAGAAATTGAAAACATGCCCATGCACTCGGCCCCAGGTCCAGATTCATGCAATTCAATATTTATAACGAAATGCAAAGTGCCGGTAGCATAGTCACTCAGTATAGTGTGGAGGAAGAGCTTGGACACGGGGGAGATACCAGATGCACTTAAAGTAGCAGACATAGCCCCTCTACACAAGGGAGGGAGCAAAGCATTGGCGAAGAATTATAGACCAGTTGCACTAACATCGCACATAATAAAAGTATTTGAGAGAGTGATTAGGAGTCAGGTCACCAATTTCATGGAGACCAATGACCTTCACAACCCAGGCCAACATGGATTTCGAGCGGGAAGATCGTGCCTCTCACAGCTACTTGAGCACTACGATAAAGTCACTCAGGCATTAGAAGAAAAACAGAATGCTGATGTGATATACACGGACTTCGCAAAGGCTTTCGATAAATGTGACAATGGCGTGATAGCACACAAAATGAAGTCAATGGGAATAACCGGTAAAGTAGGACGCTGGATACTCAGTTTTCTGTCAAACAGGAATCAGCGAGTAACGGTCAATCATATAAAATCTAGTCCAAGTGCAGTTAAAAGCTGTGTACCTCAGGGTACAGTCCTTGCACCGCTGCTTTTCCTTAATCTCATATCAGATATAGACAAAAATACAAGTCACAGCTTCGTATCATCCTTTGCAGATGACACAAAAATCAGTATGAAAATTACCTCGGCTGAAGACACTGAAAAACTTCAAGCTGATATTAATAAAGTTTTCGACTGGGCATCAGAAAATAACATGATGTTTAACAGTGATAAATTCCAGGTACTCAGGTATGGTAAAAATGAGGACCTTAAACATAATACAGGGTACAAAACACAATCAAATGTGCCCATAGTAGTAAAACAGCATGTAAAGTATTTGGGAATAATGATGTCTGACGACCTAACGTTTAGGGAGCATAACCAAGCAAATATTGCGACAGCCAGAAAAATGATAGGATGGATTACGAGAACTTTCAAATCCAGGGATCCCATCACAATGGTTGTACTCTTCAAGTCACTTGTGTTGTCCCGTCTTGAGTACTGTTCAGTACTCACTTCCCCCTTCAGAGCAGGAGAATTGCTGAAATAGAGAGAATACAGAGAATATACGGCACGCATAGACGCGATAAAGCACCTAAATTATTGGGATCGTCTCAAAGCTCTCCAAATGTACTCACTAGAGAAAGACGAGAGAGATATCAAATAATATACACATGGAAGATACTGGAGGGCCAAGTACCCAATCTACACAGTAAAATAACAACGTACTGGAGTGAACGATATGGAAGAAAATGCAGAATAGAACCAGTGAAGAGCAGAGGTGCCATAAGCACAATCAGAGAACACTGTATAAACATCAGAGGTCCGCGGTTGTTCAACGTCCTCCAGCAAGCATAAGAAATATTGCCGGAACAACCGTGGACATCTTCAAGAGGAAACTAGATTTATTCCTCCAAGGAGTGCCGGACCAACCGGGCTGTGGTGGGTATGTGGCCCTGCGGGCCGCTCCAAGCAACAGCCTAGTGGACCAAACTCTCACAAGTCAAGCCTGGCCTCGGGCCGGGCTTGGGGAGTAGAAGAACTCCCAGAACCCCATCAACCAGGTATCAACCAGTTCCCCTTGAACCACACTGGCTGTCCCACCCTTGACCACACTGGCCAGGTCCCACCTTGAACCACACTGGCCAGGTCCCACTTTGACCACACTGGCGGGTCCACCGTGACCACACTACCCGGTCCACCTTGACTTCACTGGCCAGTCCCACCTTGACTTCACTGGCCAGGTCCACCCTTGACCACACTGGCAGGTCTACCTTAATCACACTGGCCAGGTCCCACCTTGACCACACTGGCCAGGTCCCCCCTTGACCACACTGGCCAGGTCCCACTTTGACCACACTGGCCAGGTCTCACCTTGACCCACTACCCGGTCCCACCTTGACTACATGGCCGGTCAACCTTGACCACACTGGCCAGGTCTACCTTAATCACACTGGCCAGGTCCCACCTTGACCACACTCGCCAGGTCCCACCTTGACCACACTGGCCAGGTCCAACCGTGACCACACTGGCCCGGTCCCACCTTGACTACACTGGCCAGGTCAAACCTTGACCACACTGGCCAGGTCTACCTTTCCACTTGTTAGGTCCCACCTTGACCACACTGGCCAGGTCCCACCTTGACCACACTGGCCAGGTCCCACCTTGACCACACTGGCCAGGTCCCACCTTGACCACACTGGCCATGTCCCACCTTGACCACACTGGCCAGTCCCACCTTGACCACACTGGCCAGTCCCACCTTGACCACACTGGCCAGGTCCCACCTTGACCACACTGGCCAGGTCCCACTTGACCACACTGGCCAGGTCCCACCGTGACCACACTGGCCAGGTCCCACCTTGACCACACTGGCCAGGTCCCACCGTGACCCCACACTGGCGGTCCCACCGTGACCACACTGGCGATCCCACCGTGACCACACTGGCCAGTCCCACCTTGACCACACTGACCAGGTCCCACCTTGCCCCACTGGCCAGGTCCCACCTTGCCCACACTGGTCAGTCCCACCTTGCCCACACTGGCCAGGCCCACCTTGCCCACACCAAAACAAGTGCGGCGATTCCTCAGGAAGGTGAAGTTATGTGTAAATAACTAAAAGACTCCATTGTTACTGCCTTGTTCTGATATGTTGGGGTCCTTAGTCTCTCGGGTTAAATGTTATACTCGAGATTATACACTACACACAACCACCACACCCATTACCTCCCACAAAACCAAATTACCCACCACCACACCCACCACTGCCAACACACCCCACCACTGACCACCACCACACCCAAACACCTCCACCTCCCTTTTTTAAATCTAAAAAAAAATCCTTTAAATCTTTGATTCATAAAATAGAACATAATTATTTTTTTATTAAAATACTAGCAGTTTTCCCGCCCCACACGTTGCTGTAGCTTAACGACGCATGTACGTTACTGAGCCACAGCTACCATCCCCTGTCTCCCAGTCCTCCCCACATTCCCCTCTCCTCCCCATCCCCCTCATCCTCCCAACCATCTTCACTTCCCCATTCCCCTCATCCTCCCAACCATTCTCCACTCCCCTATCCCCTCGTCCTCCCTACCATTCCCCCTCCCCTGTTACCCGGTCAATTCCCCTGAGGATTTGTAGGTTGTGATCATGTACCCCCTTACTCTTCTGTCTTCCAGTGTGCGTACATTTTGAATTTCCCGCAGCCTTTCCTCATAACTCATGCCCTTTAGTTCTGCGACTAGTCTAGTAGCATACCGTTTGGAGCTTTTCAGCTTCGTCTTGTGCTTGACAAGGTATGTGTGTGTGTGTGTGGTGTGGTGTGTGGTGATGGTGTGTGTTTGTTGGTGGTGTGTGTGAGATGTGTGTGTATGTATGCAACCGCTCGTGGAATCTGAGGTCACGCCTGTACATTCCTGCGTTGGAATGTGTGCAAAAATGGAGTAATTTGCTGATCTTTCCATAGAAATATTGAAGACATACATGAGAATTTCAATCAAAATGATACACTGCCATAAATGTGTTCAAAGTAACCCAAGGTGTGTTCTGTAAGGCAAACGCGCTGAACGTGTCTATAACTCCGTCACAGTAGCTTACAGCTAGGCATGAGTGTTTCGTAATCAAATAAAACGAATTAGCACACATTTAACATATAAATGTAATTGAGTAACTAAAAAACTTGTTATGTAAAATATCATTATATATAATGAGTTTTGTGTTTTTTTTTTAGGTGGGGAGGGGGTCTCTAAAAGAAAGTAATTCAATTAAAAGAATTACACGTTTTTTGCTAATTCATAATATAAAATAGTTTGATTGTTATATATTTACCCCCAAAAACAGTACTTCCCTCAACATTAAATCAATAGAGCGATAAAAACATACTCTTAATCGTTTCTTTTTTTTAGTTTTGCGAACATATCAACACTGGACCATAAGGGCAAACAACATTAAGGCATAGAACCATAGCAACATACATGAGAAAAACGTGAGAAAATGGGATTACAGAAGGAGATGAAGTCATTCAAAGGTCTACTGACAATGGAAGGCAGGTGTGTGTCCTATTAACACATGGAAGGTAGGTATGTGTCCTCTAACATATTAACACATGAAGGTAGGTATGTGTCTTATTAACACATGGAAGGCAGGTATGTGTCCTACTAACATATTTACACATAGAAGGTAGGTGTCCTACTAACATATTAACACATGAAGGCAGTATGTGTCCAACTAACATATTAACACATGGAAGGTAGGTATGTGTCCTGCTAACATATTAACACATGGAAGGTAGGTATGTGTCCACTAACATATTAACACATGGAAGGTAGGTATGTGTCCTGCTAACATATTAACACATGGAAGGAGGTATGTGTCCCACTAACATATAACACATGGAAGGTAGTATGTGTCTTCTAACTATTACACATGAAAGACAGGTATGTGTCCCACTAACATATAACACATGGAAGGTAGGTATGTGTTCTTCTAACATATTAACACATGAAAGACAGGTATGCGTCCCACTAACATATTGACACATGAGAAGTAGATGTTACTGATGTTCTTTAATGAAGTTTAAAATCTTTGTAGAATTTCAATTTTTATTTTTTCGTTTTGTCTGTTTTTTCGTTTCTTTGTCACCATTTGTGACTCTTAGATTCAATCATTGTGCATTTCTTTTTCCCTCTACTGCATTCTCGAACTTGTCTATCATCTCTTTTTGTTATTCCTTCATTCTCATTATTTTTCGCCACTTGCACCTCCCTAATACTCTATATCATATTAATTCTGATATGCATTCATTGTCATTTATAGTCTTTCTCTCATACTGATTCATTCTTTAACTCTATTTGACGATTTCATTCACTGTCTTTAACTCTCTGTAATTCACTCTCACATTCGCTCTCCGATATTCATAGTGTCTCGCATTTGTTTTCTGACGCTCACTAGCGGTCCTCCAGGCATGATAAGTCTCACACATTCCTGCACTGTGGAATAAAATGATTTACGTGTAGAGCCTTGTTTCCACACGAAGAATTTTCAGAATATTTGCAAACAACGAAAATGTATGTATT
>WNGS01130963.1:65433-77259 GCA_020271785.1 Procambarus virginalis
TGTGAGTTTTCAATTGCATATAGTCCTGGGGACCATTCAGGCTTGTTCGCATATATATATTATATATATATATATATATATATATATATATATATATATATATATATATATATATATATATATATATATATAGGGGGGTACCACCTCTGGTGCAATTATAGGGACCCACAGCCTCAGAGAAGGGAACACAGAGCATTCAGGGAAAAACTTGCCATTAACTCTGAATACATGAGGGTGGTCGCTTCTCCTACCACCCCCTTTTTATGGTGTACACTTATTATGCAAGGTTATACAGTTACATATCTGATTGTATACAAAAAATGAGCATTAAGAGGACACAAAATAGTTCGCTTCCTAGAGGCTGTAGTTTCCTCGAACTCCTCCGACGTTGGGCAGGACCGAGGATGCAGCGAGCATTCCCCCTCGGATCGCGACACTAGGCGCTGAAAGAGAAAACTTGCCGCTCTAGGGTCTCTTTGTGGTGTCAATGAGCTTGGAACCAAGATCCCTTAGAAACCTTCTTGCACTCTCTCCCATGGGCGTAGGGTCTCAGACCCTATTGGACGAATACCGGTGTCAAGTTGTACCGATGATCTGATTGTCCTATACTTGGCTGACTTGTCTCTTTCTCTGTGTGTCGCCGGCTCCTGCTGTGCCGGCAGAGAGGTTGATGTATGTGGCTGCCAGGGTGGATACGCAAGTATAGTCCCATGCCAACTGTCTGCCACCCTTCCAGGACGCAGTGTGATTACCGTCTGGTCGGCGGCAAAGCTAACAGAGTCACGGTTCAGAAGGTTGCGGGGCTCTTCTCCGCTGGACACTGGGCAGAAGCAAGTATATATATATATATATATATATATATATCTATATATATATATAATATATAATATATATATATATATGTGTGTGTGTGTGTGTGTGCTGTGTGTGTGTGTACTAACCTAATTGTACTCACCTAATTGTGCTTGCGGGGGTTGAGCTTTGGCTCTTTGGTCCCGCCTCTCAACTGTCAATCACCTGGTGTACAGATTCCTGAGCCTACTGGGCCCCAGAAGTGACTCGATCAGAAGTCACTAATCTGCTGATGGTCAAGCGGATTAAGGCGTCCCTGTACATACCAGTTGTGTGCTCCTGACAGTATGGGTTCGAGTCACTTCTGGGGTGTGAGTTTTCAGTTGCATATAGTCCTGGGGGACCATTCAGGCTTGTTCGCATACACACACACATATGTTTATATATATATATATATATATATTATATATATATATATATATATATAATGAATCCAGCTATATCAATCTATTCATTTATCTGTTCTTTCCATATTACTATCCAGCTATCATCTATCTATTTATCAATCATCTATCTATCCAACTATCTATCCTTCCATGTATTATTTATTATACATTTATTCATCTTCCAATTTATCTATCCATCTATTCAACCAGTTATCTAACTTTCTATGCATTTATATACGCCCAGACTACCTACCCTGCCCAGGACTCGAACCTTGTTTAGTTCTTTATGACAGGACGGTATATTTTTGAGCCTTGGTGATGTAACCATCAGGAGGCTTTTATCTTGAGAGAAAATACCTTGTCCTTCGTCACTAATATAAACAGCTGTAATTAGGCAACGAACCCACCAATCTGAAAATAAAGAAAGTTACTACATTAAGCTACCGAAGAGGTTAACATGGACATGAATAACTCGTAAGAATTCCGTGAACCTCTGTCTTTTTTTATTGCCGAGTACCAAATAGGTGAACCTATTATAGAGTAAACTAAAACATATGTCGTGTGCAGTATGGGTTGTAACTGCTCAAATTATAATGGATTCCAACAGGTATATCGATCTTATAATAAAAATTTGTCTTGTTTTATACATTTGTTCAATGATTCTGTCAGATTTGTTCAACCACAAAATGAACCAATCAAAGTGACCAGTACAGGCACTGGTCACACATTGCTAACCGTTCTTCCCTTTGTACTATCCTCTGACAGTTTCTCATCCTCTAACTTTCAAGCTACCTTGGTTGGTCCTTGCTTCTGTCTTCTTTTCTGCCATATTCTTTACCTTATAGAATATCAACACATAAGATTCCACCAAATCTTGTTGGTGGACTAAGGAGCGTAACTCCTTAGTCTCCTGAGACTGGTGGATGCCTACTGCTACTACAATAAGAGGTGACCGGTGATGCTCGGGTCACCGGTTAGCTCTTCTTCCGAAGACGTACCCGATGCTTACCGGTCGGTCCTAGAGACTTATTTTCAGATCTGTGGGCTGTGAGTCTAATTCTCAACCACGGTACTGTGACCTCGTTTGGGAAAAACGGTAATAGTTTTAAAACGGGATTTATATTGAATGTCTCTTGGAAATGTGAAGTACAATCACTTGCATAAATCTAGTGTCTGGTGCTGACTTGAGGATGTCATCTAAGGTGATGTTCCACAAGGGCGGTCTGATCACCTTTTGGGAGTAAAAGTTTTTATGTCGGACTCCAGAAGCCCTTTCTTGGTCGAACTCTGCCACTTATTTGAGTTTAGTTTGAGAATTTTACAATACACTGTAAAAACAGTTTTACAATTTTTTTTTGGGACGCGAGTCTTATTTTCCTCGGATCACGATCTTTTTTATTAATTTTGATCGGCTGCATCCACCGACATGGAAGGCAACTCCTGAAGATTGGTCATTTATTTAGATGAGAAATAGTATTGTCCCAACACTGATCCTTGAGGTACTGCTCTTGTCACACTTCGTAAGTCCATTTGATGCATCACGCTATTGTGATTTCTGTGTGTAATGAAATAAGGGCGAAGAGGTGGAACGGCCTATTTTCAGAGCTCGAGTGCATGGGGGAATTGCGTAAAATCCTGGTTTGTGTCTCAGAAAGGCTGCAGGGTCCAAATAAGGACAGAAGAACTTCTGGTTGCAATTCTTTTAACCATGTCGTAGCTCAGTCGATTAAGGCAGCGACTGGGATGCTCTCGGACGTAAGTTTGAGCCCTCGTCACGGCCCTTGTGGATTTGTTCATTCCTCTCAGCTCGGGGAATAGCCTGGTGGCATACCTTTGAAACTTTTCTAACCGTTTGTGTTTAACTAGATATGGATTTCACACTGAAGATGCGTATTCCAGTATTGGACTGACATATGAGGTATATTTCTGAATGATTCTTTACACAAGTTTCTGAAGGCAGTTCTGATGTGCGTGAGCCCTGAATATGCCGCTGATGTTATCCTTTTGATGTGGGCTTCAAACAGGTCTGGTGTGATATCGACCCCCCAGATCTTTCTCTCGACCTGACTCCTGAAAGATTTCTTCTCCCAACTGGTACCTTGTGTTTGACCTCCTGCTTCGAACGCCTAATATCATCACTTGCAATTGCTCGAGTCAACTCTAGTAACCTTTTGTTGGACAATTCCTTCAGTCTGTCCAGGTCATCTTGTAGCCTCTTGCTGTCCTCCTCTGTCTTCATCCTTCTCATAATTTTGGCGTCGTCAGCAAACATTGAGAGGAATGAGTCTTTATTCTCTGACAGATCATTTACGTATATCAGAAACAGGCTTGGACCGAGCACAGAGCCCTGTGGTACTCCACTTTTGACTTCACACCAATCTGAGGTTTCACACCCCCTCACAATAACTCTCTGCGTCTTGTTGTTTAGGAACTCCCTTATTCATCGGAGCACCCTAACACTTACAGTCTACCCTACCACAGACAGTCCAAGAAAATGCAGTCGCCCATCCTTCTCTTCCTTGCTCAATGCTTGTTGCTTGGTCATAGACTTCTATAATACCTGCGAGACACGACTTGCCATTCATGAACCTATGTTGGTGACGTGTTACAAAATCCTTTCTCTTCTCTATCACCTTTAAGGACACTGGCTTGTAGATTAGGGCCTTCTGCCTATCCCCCTTTTTTGTATAGTGGGATTACGTTAGCTGTCTTCCAACTTATTAAGAACTGTTTTGGTTGTGGTTCAAGCTTTCTTGGTAGCAGGAAGGAATGGAGTACCAAACGCCTGTGGCTTTTTCTTTGGTTTTATTATAAAGTTATAAATACTCTCTGCTGGGCCACGAGCCAGCTATATAGGTTGTGTGTGTGCAGGACGAAGGCTCAAGATGGTCTGATCTTGGGCGGTGTTTTCGCGTGATGCTTCATCTGCAGTTCTGCTGACTCCGTTGTTGACTATTGTTATGATCTCAGCCTGCAGGAGAAACGAGTCTCCCCTTTGAGTGTTATTCAGCAAGCCTGACCTAACTGAAAGGTCCAGGAAATGTAGAGGCAATAACGCAGATGTAAGATAGTTTGTTGGATTTAAATAACAGTTTGAGATTATGGGCAATGAACAAGAAAACAGATAAATGACTGGTTAGGAGATGTGGACAATTTGCTGGAGGCATGAGGCTCGCTTCTAGAGGGCTTTGACCTCACTTGAGGCCAGACATTGTAGGGGGAAGACGCGCTCCATTGTGCTCCCGTCAGAAGGGGACCCCTAGCGATATAATCTCCAAGAGAAGAGAAGTGTACAGACGTTCCAGCTATGTAATCGAGCTGGAGACGTTGTGGTCTCAAGTCCTGGACGACGAGGAGAGTATTAAGCCGCCCAGAGACAGTTTCGTTGGCTGTGGAAGCGCCCTGATCAGACGCTGTCAGCGGAAGGAGCGCCCTCGACCAGACAATCTGTGGTAAGCACGATTTAAATCAGTTCATAGTGATTAGTTGTAATTAATCGTGTGCCCAGTGACAGTAGCAATATTTATTGTTAAGCTAAACATGTTTTGGTAAGGCGGAAAGCCTAAAATAAGAGAGTGGAGTGGGAGGAGCGCGGAGCGACATCTGTCTCCTCTGGGCGCTGGCAGACGACTGATGGCTCCTGGCGGCGGAGGACCTTCCCGAGGTGAGGAGGCCCGCCGGGCGAGGTGGAGCATGGACCCGCCCCAACGGGGGAGTCCACTCTCACCATATGTAGAAGACAGATAGATTGGAGGCAAAGGTATTGCGTGATTAATTTTGTTTATGTGTTAAAGGGGAAACATTTTATTGGAGTGAAAATGGGTTGCAGGTTTGTCTTTGGGGAAGAAGTGCTGAGAACTTCGAAGCCAGCACAGAAGGAGCAGTTGATGAGACTCCAAGGCAGTGGAGGAGAGGACCTCGAGCTGTGAGGAGGAGCAGTAAGGAGTGTCACGTGCTTCTGTAGAGGTGGTGAAGCACCACAGTTGTTCGAGGAAACTTTAGGTGCAGCAGCCAGGAGAGCTGTGGAGGACCCTAGTGGGAGTAGAGAAGCACAATATTGTTCAAGGAAACTTCATGGTAGCAGCCTGGAGGAGCTGCAGAGGATCCTGATGGTTAAGCCCGGAGGAACCTGAACATATCAGGGTAGTGAAATAGTTCTAAATGATCACTTGCAGGGAGGCGATAGAGTGTTTGTCATTAGCGTGAAAGACGCAGTGAGAGGTGAGTGATCGTTTGCCATTTTTGTACCACAAAGTGTTTATACTGAAGTTCAGAGTTACTGACGTAGGCAGGATTACCTACAAAGATATGTATTCTAAAACTGATAGACTGATCGATTGATTCGTTGAGTGGCACGGAACATCTATATTGATATATATATGTATGTTATTGCATTCATATGCTGATTTGCCTTATACATGTTTATATATATATATATATCTATATATATATATATATATATATATATATATATATATATATATATATATATATATGTGTGTGTACACTCTTTTGCTGAAAATGCAACATTATATTGTAAGACTTGAGTCAGTTTTCCTCTCTCCTCGATAGTGTGACGCACAGATACTAGTACTGGTAGGTATGTGTTGTGCATTACAACCAATCAGTTGTGTATAACTGTATATTGTGGGGATGGAGGGCGAGTGGGGCTTCGCTGCTTCTGTTTCAGGGAGCACAAACACTGTACAATATTCTTTTCTCTGTACTTTACAATACCTTTATCTTAGTTATACAAAATAGCAATACTACTATTGTAGCTAAAATATTGCATGTTTAAAATAGTTAAAATGGTAACCATTAAGTTTATCAACGAAAGCTGTTGCCATAATATTTACCACTTTATAATAATATGCTATGCTTTTTAACACCACATACAAGCTGTTTTTTTCCCTGTAGAATTTATTTCATTTATTTTACCCTTATGTTTTCAGATATGGAAAAGATAAAGAAAAGAAAAGTGGACAGTGAGTGCCGTCAGTTCAATGACGAATGGAAGATAAAGTACTTTTTTGTGATAGCAAATGATAAAGCTTTATGCCTCATATGTAGAGACAGTGTTGCTGTTCTGAAGGAATACAATAAATTTTGAAGTCAGAACGACAGTATCATTCGTCACACTAATTTGGTTGCATAACCTAAAGGCAGGAATCTATTTAGTTTACCCTAATTTTTCCAAAAAGATATTTTAATTTTCCATGTTATACTTTAATATTTGAGGAAATTAAATTACTGGCACTGATTTTTTTTTCATTTTTTATTCCTTCGGCCCGCATAAATATGGGAAATACATAATGTGGCCCTTACATTGAAAAGTTTGGAGACCCCTGTCCTAGAGGCTTCCCAGGAAATAGTACAGAAGGAGGGAGAGAGAGAAACACGAACCACTGCTGTGGACAGGGTAAGGCGGAAATCTAGTGAGTCTAAGGGGATTGAGGAGATCATATCCCATAAGGAGAGAGTGGGGAGTCACAGCGGCTCGAGTGGGTGTGTGCACGTGACAACGGCTGAGTGTTGGAGCTGCATCCCCTAAACGCGTGACGTTGAGCCCCTCTTCAAGAGCCAGAAGCGCCTAGTGAGATCTCCTAGCGAAATATAAGCACTCTATCGAGTTGTGGGTTGGATGGTCCATCAGCGATAACACCACCAATCCACTACTACCACGACAAAATTGGGGGCCTTGGTCCGGGAGAGTGAACTGACACACCCACACCCTGTCCAAGAGTGGATTTGTACACCCCTTGTTGAAATAGATACACTGTGTGACCGCAGGTGTATATTCTCTCTCTTGGGAAGACTCACAGGACAAGATGGATAAGGTGCAAGCATTTGTGGAATCAGGCAAGGCTGAGGACTTGGAAGGTTGCACGAGGGATCAGTTAAAACAAATAGCAGAAAAATGCGGCTTTAGGTTGAAAACATCTAAAGTGGCTGGATGAAGGATGAGATCCTTAAGCAGTTAAGAGCCAAAAGCGAAGCGGCAGAGCAAGTAGCCAAGAAAGGAGATGAAAGTGGAAAGGAGGATGATGGGCAGGATGAAGTGAGATCCCAGGGATCGAGTAGGAGCAGCAAGAGTAGCCACAGTAGCAGGAGTGGCCAGAATAGGAGCTTGGAGAGATTCCAGTTAGAGCTCCAGATGCAGCGTGAGGAGAGACAGTTCCAGCTGGAAAAGATGAAGTTAGAACTCCAGATGAAAAATGAAGCCAAGAAAGAAAAAGAGAAAACCAGAATAAAGGAACTGGAATTGGAACAGGAAAAAGAAAAAGAGAAAACCAGAGTAAGAGTACTGGAGTTCGAACAGGAGAAAGAAAAAGCCCAGGTCTAAAAAGAAAAGGAGAGAACAAAACAAATGCAAATAGAAGCAAATAGAACCTTGGCTGAGCAAAGGATCGAACATGGGTTGCCAGAGAGCACCACCCAGGTATCACACTCACCAGATGTTAGGGTTAGGGAGAAGGACATTCCTTTCTTTGTTCCAGAAGAGGCAGAGAGCTTTTTCGAGCACTTTGAAAAGGTGGCCAGCATCAAGGAATGGCCTCAGGAGGAATGGGCCCAGCTGGTCCAGTTAAGATTGACTGGTGCAGCCAGAGAGGCATATACCCAATTGTCACTAGAAGAGTGCCAGGATTATGCCACAGTAAAGAGCAGCATATTGCGCTCGTTCCAGTTAACCCCAGAAGCTTATAGGAAGCGCTTCAGAGAGATGATCAAAGTGGGAGCATGTACGTTTGCTGAGACAGCAAGGGATCTGGAAAGACGATTCCAGAAGTGGATTGAGGCTGCTGGAGTTGGATCTTACGCTGACCTGAAGCAATTGATGGTCATGGAGAAGTTCTTGGAGATGATGCATCCCGAAACAAAGTTCAAGATCCAAGAAGCAGGGGTAAAGGAGGTGAAAGATGCCGCAGATAGAGCGGATATGATTACGGAAGCATATAAGAACTTGAGGGAGAACAGAGTGAAGAATGAGGTGAGATGCAGCAATGGCAGATACAGTGGAGCCTGGGGAGGAAGAAATTACGAAAGACCCAGAAGAGTCTGGGGTGAGAAGAAATTTGATAAATGGGTGGATAAGCGTAAGTACCCTAAAACTCAGAAGAGTAGGTCGCGCACTTCATCTGAAAGTGAAGCTGAAGGAGCTAAACGAGAAACTAATCGCGATCCAGGAAATCAAGAGTCCAGTAAAGCTCCACGGAGTGCAGGTAGTGTACCTGGCCCGAGGAACTCTCATGCGAGTGGACAAAGTCAGAACCACTCTGGTACATACAGAAGATACTTTTCCCAAGTGAGGTGTTACAATTGTAACGGATTGGGTCACGTGATGCGAGATTGTCGGCAGGGCAAGAGAGTTGTGACCCTGGCCATGTGTGACCCCCGAAGTAAATATACTAATGTGTTCCGAGACAAACCACAGAAGATAAACTTAGTGAACGAGAGGTAATAGGCCGTTCATAAGTAAAGGTTGGATCAGTATAGGAGGCCAACCTGAGGTAGAAGTTGGTATCTTAAGAGATACCGGAGCTAATCAGAGCTTGGTTGCGAGAAGACTGATTGGGAATGATCGACGATTAACTGGCAGGAGTAAGATGAAAGTATATGGGTTATTGTCTGAGAGTGACATGCCCGTTTGTACTGTCCAGCTAAGGTCGAAATATGTGTCGGCGGAGGTGATGTTGGGAGTGTGCCCCGACATACCTGTTCCAGGAGTCCAAGTGATCCTGGGGAATGACTTGTGCGGGACAAAGGTGTTGCCAAGAGTCAGAGCGGAGACTGTGCCAGAGGAGTGCCCAGAAGGCCACGGCACGGGTGGGACACCTGAGAGTGTGAACCTGACTGACATCCGAGGAGATGAGTCAGGAGACCGCCAAGCCATTGAGTACCCTGTCTCGGTAGTGATGAAGGCAGAGGTGGCCGACGAAGAAGACACTGGAGAAGATGAGACAGTGTCTATTCAGCCGGTAGAAGATATCGACGTGGATATAGCGTGGCTGTTTGATGAAGGTCCAGCTCAGGAAGATGAAGTCTCAGTAAGGCCAAAAGTGAAGATGGCCCGCCAAAGAAGAATCATGTGAAGAGAGCGAACCTGAGTAGACCCCAGCCTGCTGAAATTAAGGGTCAGAAGGTGAATGTAACTGTGCTGAGCAGAAGTGAGGAAGGATGTGACATACTGAGAACGGGAGTAGAGCGTCACGTTGTCCACGAGCACAGAGGCATTTGGATAGTAGAGTTAAGTTGTTTGAGATATCAGGAGTTGACATGTTTTGCAGAAAACGTGGATTAGAGATAGTGAAGAAGAGTAATAGCCGAGAAAATGGAAAGAGAAGAGACAGTATGTGTGGAGAGATGCTTACGAGCGCTCTAGGAGAGGTAAAGCGACATGTACAGTCGAGTGCTGTTGGGTGTAGTGCAGTGCTCGGAGAAACTTTTAGGGAACAAAGAAGAGTTGAAGGAGGAGAAATGGAGTTGTATAGAGGTTAGAAATGTGGGAAGAGGATGATGATACAAGCATGGAGGAGTAGAAGAAAGCCGAGGACTCGATGGAAGTCAAACAGGATGAGGTCTCGGATAAATGAGGAGACGAAGGTGAGGATCGTCGGTGAAGACGAGGGAGTGAAGAATGATGACATGAGATGGAAGTATAATGACAGTAGACGGAAGTGTGAAGACGACAGAGGAGGTACAGACAGTAGATGTCTGACTCTGGACGTGAAGAGAAGAAGACGAGGAAACGGAGGGTGGAAACAATAAGTAGAGTTGACCGATGGAGTGCAGGCGTCCAAGGAGGACAGCCTAGCCAAGAGGTGTCAGAGAAGTCAAATCGTTCGTGAGAAGATCATGTTTCTGGCGAGTTGTGAGCCAGATATTGCAAATTACAAAGTGCGTCCGGATATGCAGTGTACATCGATGATATTGTTGTGTTCGCTGATTCCTGGAAGGATCACGTGGATAGACTGGTAGATTTGTTCGGTCGACTGGAGAAGGCCAGCATGACGAATAACTTAGCAAAAAGCGAGTTCGGGAAAGCCTGCCTGGAGTAACTTGGATATATAGTCGGGCAAGGCGAGGTTGCTCCGGTAAGAACAAAGGGGGAGGCCATCGACAACTTCCCGATGCCCAGGAGCAAGAAAGATTTGTTGAGATACCTCGGTATGATTGGATATTACCGGAAGTTTTGTGAAAATTTCTCCACCATAGCCACTCCTATGACAAGTTTGCTATCAAAGTGCAAGAAGTGGGAGTGGGATGGAACGGCACAAGAAGCGTTTGAGAAGACCAAAAGACTGTTGACCGAGGCGCCTGTACTAGTGTCGCCAGATTTTGGAGCGCCGTTTACGTTATTTGTTGATGCCAGTGACATAGGGGCTGGAGCTGTACTGACGCAGCAGGATGATGGAATTTACCGCCCCGCGTCCTTCTTTTCGAGGAAGTTTGTTAAGCACCAGAGGTCGTACAGTACGGTCGAGAAAGAGACTTTGGCCCTGGTGATGGCATTGAAACATTTTGAAGTGTATGTGAGTGGGGAGGACACCCAGTGACGGTATATACTGACCATAATCCCCTACTTTTCCTGAAGAAAATGAAGCATGCAAACCAGAGGTTAACCAGATGGTTTTTATTGCTCCAAGAGTATGACCTGATGATAACGCACATAAGAGGGCGAGACAATGTAGTGGCTGATGCGTTATCTCGAGCCTAGCCACTAGAATAACTCTCAAAAATAATGGGAGGGGAGTGTTATGATCTCAGCCTGCAGGAGAAACGAGTCTCCCCCTTGAGAGTTATTCAGCAAGCCTGACCTAACTGGAAGGTCCAGGAAATGTAGAGGCAATAACGCAGATGTAAGATAGTTTGTTGGATTTAAATAACAGTTTGAGATTATGGGCAATGAACAAGAAAACAGATAAATGACTGGTTAGGAGATGTGGACAATTTGCTGGAGGCGTGAGGCTCGCTTCTGGAGGGCTTTGACCTCACTTGAGGCCAGATATCGTAGATGGAAGACGCGCTCCGTTGTGCTCCCGTCAGAAGGGAACCCCTAGCGATATAATCTCCAAGAGAAGTGAAGTGTGCAGACGTTCCAGCTGTAGAATCGAGCTGGAGACGTTGTGGTCTCGAGTCCTGGACGACGAGGAGAGTATTAAGCCGCCCAGAGACAGTTTCGTGGGCTGTGGAAGCGCCCTGATCAGACGCTGTCAGAGGAAGGAGCGCCCTCGACCAGACAATCTGTGGTAAGCACGATTTAAACCAGTTCATAGTGATTAGTTGTAATTGGTCATGTGCCCAGCGACAGTATCAATGTTTATTGTTAAGCTAAACATGTTTGGTAAGGCGGAAAGCCTAAAATAAGCGAGTGGAGTGGGAGGAGCGCGGAGCGACATCCGTTTCCTCTGGGCGCTGACAGGCGACTGAGGGCCTGGCGGCGGAGGACCCTCACAGAGTGTGGAGGACCGCCCGGCGAGGTGGAGCATGGACCCGTTTACTCTACACCCGTAAACATGTCGTTAACATATACAAGAAATAGAATTGGTCCCAGCACCAATCCTTGTGGTACTCCACTTGTTACTGTTCG